>JBBPME010000166.1:0-44574 GCA_038090155.1 Rossbeevera pachydermis
TACTAGAGTGCGATTTATGGTCATATAGCAATCTAGATGGAATGTCAAAAGGAAATCAGGACAGTTTTCATTTATACAAAACGACATGACTACGACGCAAGCAATTGTGGACGTGCGTCCCAGAATTCGTCCCCGATGATATCGCAATGCAATACCCGTATCGGCGCTTTTGCTTTGCGTTCGCCCAGCTCGGTGTGATTTCCGGTATCCGGCGCGCCCTCCGATTTGCTGACCTGGTGGGGATCATGGGGCACGGGGTGTGACCATGTATAACACGATCTCACCTTGTCACGTACGACGACGCTTCCCTTCCTGAACCGGGCGGAGATATCGTTGTAGTTGATCTTGAATCTCTGAAACAGCATCTCATGCTTTTGTGCGGAGACAGTTCCCTAGATTCGGTCAAGTCAGCCGGATGGCCACGCAAATGGACGAGAGGTGGACGTCACCCTCAACGTCGTGTGCGCCTGGATGTTCGTCTGCCCACCCTGTTGAACGAGCGCCCAAAAGAGGGTGTTGTAGAGGTTGTTGACGTGGGCTGCGACGCTGACGCGCAGCTCAGCTCAGTATCCCGACGAAGGGACGAGATGGGAGTGCGTACTGTCTGCTTGTCGCCACGCAAAGTAGTCGCGGATGGCACGGGCGTCAGGATACACGACGATACGGCCGTCAAAGGACGGCGGGTAGCAGAGCGGCGTGTCTGGGAAATACCGGGGCCAGTGAAAGACGTAGGAGGATGTAAAGGAGGACGTGAGGGTGGAGAGGATCTTTGCGTGACGGCGATCGTACAGTTGGGTGGATTTTCGGAGAAGGAAGCTAGAGGGAAGGATGAGAGGGTGATCTCGGGGTGACACGGAGTCTTGCCTGAACTCGTCGGATTCGCCAAATGCGAGGACGATGTCATTGAACTCGGAAATGAGATCCGTTGCGACATGGTCCATGAGCTGGAGCGCACGCTCGTCGTTGGGTTTAGCGAACAGGTGCTCATCGGAGAAGCTGTACGGTGTGATCAGACAACGTGACGATGTCGGTGTGTACATACTGATGAAACGAGCGACCGTCTATGCGACAGAGCAGGAAACAACGTGGTAGGAGGGGATCAGGAAGCTCGAATGCACGGACATACGCATACTTTGAGTTTGCCATGGAAGGAGATGAGGCTGTAAAAGGCAATCAATCATGCCTCCAGTGCGAACACGACTTGAACTCGCACGCCTCGTCCAGAGCAATGAGCAACCCACCGACAGCCATATCGCCCTACTCCTCCTACTTTAGAAGACGTACCATCGGTCGTGCTGCGTCGCCCCCAACCTGGGCTTGTTACGAGCAGATCCCCTACGACGACGAGGACGAGGACGAGGAGGAAGAGGAGGACTACTCAGACACCCAGTCCGAAGACGACTCCTGCTCGGAAGACCAGGATGACTACCGCACTGCCCATGACCCCGCCCTCCTCGGCCATAATACCCCCAACTCCGTAACTCCCCCCTCAACCACCGACGTACAGGACGACACCCACATCCAGAACATGGAGATCGACGAAGCAGACTGTCGCACCCACTCGTCATCCAACGACGAAAAGGGTGCAGCCCAGTCCCAGTTCAAGAAGGACGTCAAAGGAAAACAGCGCGCGGTAGATCCAGAGCCAGAGACGGCGAAGAGGCGCCATCGCAAGCGCGAACGTCGCCCCACCCACACCCTCCGCCCCATCCTCACCATCCAGAAGAGCCAGGGATTCGTTTGGAATCAGGTCCGTCCTGCCCCCTCCTCTTTCTCGTAACCCCTAGCGCTAACCGGCCTCGCTGCCCTGCAAACAGGATCTCTTCGTCCCTCCTTATATCAAGGATCGATGTCAGTCCTTTCTTTTCCCGTTCAGATCGGTATTAATTTTTGCTGTGCTTTTTTTCAGATGTAGCCTCCACCTCTCCCCCAGGATCCAGAGGTTTCATCTCCAATTCCTGGTCTTCTACTACCTCTTCCATGACAGACTACGAGGTCGAGGTCGTAGAGATCCGAATACGCGATGGCGAACTTTACGACATCATTCCTTGAATCGCCCCGCACCTTCCCACGATATGAACACACAGAACTTGTCCTCGTCACGTCTTTCTTCTGTATCTCTCACCGTGTTGTTGAACTCCTGCTTTTCCTTTCTTTCTTTCTAGCCAATCTGCTATTCCCTGTCTCATCCACGTACACACATCCTCGTGAACTCGAGCTACGGCTCACAACGTACTCAGAACTTGCTCTTACGGAGAACCAAGTCCACTAGACGAACTGCGCGAAATGTATATTAAAGATCGTTTCTTCACTTCTTCACTTTCCCCCCTTCATTCTGCTGTTCACCTAATCGTACCATCTGTGCTATCAGAATCGTTCCGTCTATTTGTGTCTGCCACCCACCTCTGTATTTGCTTGCCTCTCTACTTACTCTGTTCTCAATCCCCCGCAATGGTCGCCATGAGCGCGTCGTCAACCTCCTTCATCCGTGCCATCTCCTTGAGCTTTTCCTGTTCCTGCTCGCGCACGATGTCATTGTCCCGTGCCACGCGGTACGTCGGCTTCATGTCTGGCTTGTAGTCCAGGTGTCGTTTGACGTAGAAGCACATGTACGCGTTAGAGGCGAGGCACGCGCCAAGGTTGGAGGGCGTCACTCTGTCATCGCGTTCAGCTCTTGGTCTCCAGTCAGTCACCCCTGCGACCCAACACGCACTTATCGTCGTCGAAGCGATACCACTGATTGTATATGCTTGCGTTAGCGACTCCCCGATGCGAAAAAGAAGTGAGATGAGAGAAACGCACCTCGTCCCGGAACCGAGCAAAATTCGTATAATGCCCATTGTCCATCTGTCCCTCATGATTGATCACCGCGAATAGGTCATACTCGTACATTGCCTCTGGTCCGGGGTACCTGTCCACGCCACCATGTGAGCAATAAGCACGATAATACTGGTGGGGGTGACGATAAAGGAATGGAAAGCGACGGGAGGACTCACGTGAATCCGTCCCCATCTTTGCCCTCCCGCTGGTTCATCACGAGTGTCGTGAACGGCGCCATATTGAGCGTAGCCGGAAACCGGACCGGCGTGTCGATCTTTTGCGGCGTTGCTTTCGACGACGTCTTGTGCTCAAAGCGCTGTATAAAACGGCCGTATCACCGTCATCACCAGGTGCCACTGCGAGTGAACGGAACGCACCTTGAATTGAAAGCTAAGCACGGGGGGCAGCTTGCGTATACTTAGACGTTTGACCGCTTCGTGCGCCTTGGTGCATTTACTACAACTATACTCCTTCGTGCCGAGCTTTTCCGGCTTGGTGAACCTAAAGGGGGTCAGAGAGGTTCAGGCACCGGATGGTCGACGTACCTCCTCAGACACCCCGCTAACGTATTCTCCCCGCCCGTAACCTCCCCTTCCTTCCCCCTCAGCTCGAGACTGATATCAAACATCGGATCGACCGTGCTCGTCATGTTACCACACCGTTCGCACGTCACGTCGCTCTGCAGCTGCCCCGCGAACGTCTGGTGGATGACACAGTTACACGAGATGTTCGTCGAGCCGCGGCACGTCTTGTGGATCTCGTTGAGCGCAGTAATGAAGAACTCGTGCGCATCTTGCTGGGAGTAGCCTGACATTTCAGCAGAGACTTTCCATGTTGTGATCAGGAACGAAGTCGGTCCGAAGGGCGTTTGGTTCGAAGAATAGACCTATGCGAAGACGGTAAAACGACATGTGGCGTTCGTGGTATCAGAAGGCGACCTACTTCTGAAAACAAAAAGTCCATTTCGCAGCACGTACAATCAGTGTGCTTGCACAATTTCGTGTTGTGCCTATCACCAAGGAAATAATTTCGTAGGAGCGGATTGTGTATGAAGCATTGGAGGATGGCGTTGAGGAAACACGTTTGGCCGAGGTTGAGGAGACCGCGACGACCTCGAGTGCAGGCTGAGCGGAGCGTCCATGCCATGGAGCGAGCAGGGAAGCGACGTACCCTGACAAGGAAGGATGGTTGCCTCCTGGAGTGCTGCAGACTCCGCATCGGTAGGTGTCCAATGCTGGTAAGGCTCCCGTACCTTTTTCGCGTCTGGAGTAAACATGAGTGAGTCGGGATATATTCACCAGGGGAACCAATCCCCACTTTGGAACCGCGTCATTTGTTCCTCTACGGTGACGACTGTGGATAGATGGAGTGCATCCATGACAGAATCGCATACGAAATCGTCGCATCCGGCGCAAAAGATGGAGCCGGATCGGGTATCGACGCCTGTATGCGCCAAGGGGTCAGAGGGAAACGTAAACCACCGATGGGACGCACAAAAAGGGTGCCCAGAGTCGTGGAGGTGATTGGTAGCGTGTCCACCAGGCCAACATCCTGCGAAGGAGCAGGACAGACAAGCAAACGGTCTCGACAACGTCACGCTACAGACATCGCAAGTTGGGATGGAGACCTAGTCGGCCAGCGATCAGTCACCAACGCGCACTGGGGTGCGACACACCACGCACCTTTCGCCGTTTTGCGGGCGAAGAGGTATCCTGGACCCTGCGTGCGTGCCAGGCGACGACGATCTTGTACTTGTTCAGCAAGTCGTCGGCCGCGAGGAGGGTGGCTATATGCGGGCAACCCGTCGACTCGGCGGGGTCGATGACGGGAGGAAGAGAGACGTCGAAGGTGGCATCCGTGGCGGTGACGGACTCATCACCGAACAAGGTCGTTTGCGTGGTGTCGGGGGACGTCGACATCGTGCAACAAGGTGCCCGAACCTTTTTTTCCTTTTTTGGATTCAATCAAATACTCCTAGTATATGTATATCCCTGGCTCATGATGTAAGTACATGCCAGCCCGGCTCTTGTTCGTTTGCGCGGACATTCCGCTTACAATGACCTCGGCTGGCGAGATGAAGAAGCTGCTTCCATATAAATACGCGTACGTCAAGTTTGTTTTTCACCCAGTTTTTTTCGTGTTATTGTTCATGCGTTCTCTCGCTCTTTCAACGCAGAAATTTCTTACCTCGACTCTTGTGGGGTTGTCCCTCGCAGGGTTTGTCTTTTCCTTCCAGCCCACTTTCCCTTATGGTGTCGAGAAAGTCCGAGGCGTTAACCTCGGCGGGTGGCTTGTTCTGGAGGTGTGTACGCAGCGTTTCAAACGTTCTCTCTGGTAATGTATTTGCTACATAGCCATGGATCACACCGAGTATCTTTGACAACACCGGAGACTCCCGCATAATTGATGAGTGGACATTCGGTCAATACCAAAATCGCGAAGCGGCATTGGCTACTTTGCAAAGCCACTGGGACACATGGATCACTGAAGCCGATTTTTATGCTATCTCTCATGCAGGGTATATCATTTCTGCTCCAGATCTCTTAGTAACTGTTGACGACGTACCCACAGGTTGAACCACGTCCGTCTTCCAATCGGCTATTGGGCATTCGAGGTTGGTTCTGACGAACCATACATCCAAGGGCAATTACCCTACCTCAAGAATGCAATAACGTGGGCCAGACAGTGTGGACTGAAGCTCATCCTCGATCTTCATGGCGCGCCAGGCAGCCAGAATGGGTTTGTGCAGCATATGATCCTGTCGACATGTACCTCATTATGTCTGTCATAGATTCGATAACTCTGGCCAAAAACTGCGGTTTCCTACTTGGCACTCAAATCAAACTAACGTCGATCGGACTAACAAAGTTATCCAAACGATTGTCTCCATGTTTGATGCAGACGATGTTGCTATTATCGCACCTCTAAACGAGTAAGTTATGACGCTCAAGACTGCGGGGTATTACTTATATTTTTCTTTCCTTCAGGCCTGCCGGATTTGATGGCAAACCCGTTCTTGATGTAGTGAAACAGTATTGGGAAGATTCCTACGAGAGCATCAGGTAAATCAGATATCTTGATCCATACACCACGCGCAGGCCTTTTTTTACCTGTTTCTACAGGAACCCGCCCGGTAGAAGTCAGCCAAGCTCAATTGTTCAGCTTATCCATGACGCATTCCAGCCTCTCAGCTTTTGGGCTGGATTTGAGACTGGGGAAGACTATGAAGAGACTGGGAAAGACTATGAAGGAGTGGCTATGGATACCCACATTTATCAAATGTTCAGCGGTGCAGTAAGTCTACCTAAACTGGCCTCCGTTGTGTTATTAATTCAGGACTTGTTAGGGCAATAAAATGTCTCATTCAGAACACATCAGTACGGCTTGTAAAGCCAAGTCCTCTCTCTCAGATTTTGATCTTCCACTTCTGGTGGGAGAATGGACGCCTGCGATGACCGACTGTGCCAAGTACCTGAACGGTCGTGGTGTCGGTTCACGTTACGATAACTCCTATCCCAGTTCCCCTAGTGATGGAAGTTGTCAAGGCTTGACTGGCGATGGATCCACCTTCACCCAAGATTACAAGAAGTTCCTCCGACAGACCTGGGAGGCACAAGTCATTACATATGAAAGCGCTACCGATGGCTGGCTGCAGTGGACATGGAAAGCAGAAAACGCCGATGAGTGGTCTTATAAAGCCGGACTGTCGTATGGATGGATACCCGAAAACCCCACTGACCTCAAATACCCAACTATCTGCAACTAATTTAGTTTGCCTACTATACCATCGAATACGCGATCCCCTTCACTCCTTCATTAGTACACCTTCCTTTGGACTCGGTACAATTTCAGTACATCAAAGATTAATTCTTCGTTCCTAATTTTGGGGGCATTTTCATCGTTAGGTGTTATGGATTACGGGCAGTAGCAGAAACAACCTGTACCTCCAGCTGCTTGAACAACGCGCGCTTCGTCTTGTGGTCTCTTACTTCGGGAGCATTATGGACTCTGATGCTCCCTGCGGATGAGTTTCATCATTAGGTGTTATGGATTGGGTGTACTAGCAGAAAACAAAACCCTCACCTTGTCCGCCTCCACCGGTTGCAATAACTTCACGCGCATCGTCTAGTATAAACTTGATTAATACTCGGTCCTAAGGTGGAGTTTAAAACCGAGCCTTTGAGGATGGCCTCGGCATTACTCACGTTCGTAGATCCCGGTCGGTTCTCGTTCTGTACAAAAAGCCAACGATATCGTAGTACGACGAGCCCTGAAAGCTGCATTTTCTGCCAAGCATCCTCGACCAATCGCGAAGCATTCGATATCGTATGGGAGGTGAGATTCTTGGGACTCGGCGGCGTTTTTCAACAGGTAATTGACTCTGATGAATGCAACTGCTCTTAGGATGCAGACTTTCTTGCTTTCCGTGATTATCGTCCAGCATCCGTTCACCATATCCAGCTGATACCCAAACTTCACATCAGTACGTCCCCCCGCCAACCAAATTCAAGCGGCTGTCTGTGACAGTTTCTATCCCAGGAAGCGTGAAGGATTTGAGTGAGAAAGACGCCAAAATGGGTACAGCATTCATTTCATTGATTCAAACTCTTCCTAATACTCAATGGCCCGGTATATATTTGTTTTCAAGTCAGGCGCATGGAAATGATAGGGCACGACATCCTAGATAACCTTCAGGTGCCTCTCACTCGTCACAAGTGGGTGCTTTCTCATTTTCTCCGACCTCGCCCAAGACAAACGATCCTAGGATGGGGTTCCATATACCTCCTTTCAACAGCGTGAACCATCTGCATCTGCACGTCCAGGCGCTGCCCTATACCTCCTTCGCACGCAAGCTCAAATATCCGGTCGCTAAGGGTTTTGGACCGTTCGACAAAGGTCTGAGCTGGTTTTGCGAAGTGGGTCAGGCAATTCGGATCCTGGAAAAGGGCTTGATTGTTGGTATCCTGCCCTGTTAATCTTTCCGATGTTAGTATGTAGGTCGTGATACCTTGATTATGGTCCTCCCCATCAAAAATGATTTATCCCGGTCATTCATCCAACAGAAACCTGGACGAACATAGCCCTCTGATGTAGATGACACAATTCTACGCTCTTGGCATGCCACAGCTCGGCAATCACCATACACCAATGGACTGTGAGGCAGTAGGTTGATATTATTACCCTTTGGTCCATCAACGTCCGCGGGTATGCAATTAATGCCCGATAGATCGGTGCCATCTGAGCTTCTCTTTGTTGCCAGATCTACCGCCATTTTGAGCGCGTCCGAAATAGCCAGCTTTGGACGACTGCGACGATGACCCGACTATATCAATTGCGGAAAGCATGCTCATGGAGTTGGATTGGAATACGTCCATATATGTGTTAACATGATCCCTCGTATTTTCTTATTAGTAGCAGCGCTCCTGTTGCTCCCCTGACAGTACCTGACCCGAGGCATCCCTTTCATGATTCGCTTTCCATTTCGTGAAACGTACAAGCTTTGACATGGAAATCAATCCCACAGGCTTTGGAGGTCGTCTGCGCATAAATGAATCCGTACGACAGGCCACCATTTTATGGTCCTGTTAGTACTTGAATCAGTATTTTGATTATAATGCATGAAGTAGGTGCGAACGAGTCCTAAAGTGACTCGATACTCCATTTAGATCGAAGTTCGATCGAATAGTCGTCGCTCTCGCTAGCAAGGAATCTATACAAAGACGCCCAGCCAATCATTGCCGCATTGTCTGACGACGGATATCAGACCATACAGCAAGCAGAGACAAAGCGCAGTTACCTGTACAAAATTCGATTGGGGGATAGATTAACGATATCTTTCCTTCGGGAGTATATTTGTCTAACGTCTCCCTGAGCCTACGAGACAACTTATCAACATTCATCTTGTGAAAGTAAGAAAAATGCAGACCTGGTCCGCAAGAACAAGTTACTCGCGACACCACCGCTGACCACCACGTGTCGAACGTCGACTCCCTCGGTTCGCAGCATGGAATGGCACTGTATGAGCTTGTCCGAAAGTTGCCGTATTACCCCATCCTGAAATGTGCGCCCTAGAGCGCGTCGATGGGCCTCATCGAGGGGGGCACTGGACCTAAATATATGCCTCTCCACTGCAGAATGAAGGCCGCTGAACGAAAACGCCAATTCCCCAGGCATAGGAACCGAGAACGGTGGGATCTCCGGGATACTTTGGTCATTTATCCCTTGACGACAAAACTCCTCTAGGGCGGCAGCTGGTCCTCGTGTGCCCCATGGCATCTTCAACATTCGAGCCACCTTGTCGTAAGTACGACCAACACTTTCATCCACAGTATTAGCGAGGATCCGAAACGATGAATGAGATGTTGCAAGCACGAGCAGGGTGTGACCTCCAGATATCAATAGTGTCAGGAACGGAAACCGAGGTTGCTCTTCCGGAGGCGATGTGAGAAGTGGTGTGAGTGCGTGTGCTTGCTGGATATGTAATGTGGGTGTAGTAAGAAAATGGGTTTCACTGGAAAAAGAAATGCTACCATATGATGCACACCAACGAGTGGTTTTCCGAGGGCTGCAGCAAGTGTCTTGGCAGCATTGGATCCAACGCTGAGACAACCACCAATGCCTGGTACGTTCGTAAGGGCTACTACAGCATATAAACGGACCATTGGGACCGACCAGGTCCCCTCGTAAAGGCAATGCCATCGATGGAGTGTATTGGCGTGCCTGCCTCGCGAAGTGCTCGTTGGACAGCAATAGGCTAGGTCGTTGAAGAGTCCCTGTTAGTTTTCATAGCCGCATTGGACGACGAATATCTCACCATGTTGCGCTGGTGCCCTTCTATGGCAACCACAGGGTGAATCCCGCCGAAGTTTTCATGCCTGAGTGCGTGTGATGAGGTGAATACGCGCGGGGCAACGCGTATACACGCACAAATCGTGTTGCTTGACGACCACGTTGGAAAGAATCTGTCTCGACGACGTCACGACGGCCGCACAAGAATCATCCGCAGAGCTTTCAAAAGCGAGGACGGTGAAATGCCTCTGAGAGCGAGTCAAAGAACCCATGAATTTCTGGGGGGACCTGAAGAGCTTTCGTGCATTATTGGAGTCTAACAGTCTTGCCGTAGACTTGAAGACCATACAGTTCTGTTAGTACTGGGCAAGCTTTGGGGAAAATGATCCGGCCACCGGGTGCGTTCGGCCCGGACTTCTGCATTCGTGTTACGGTTTTACCAGTCAAACATTCGACCTTATAAACAAGTGCTATTGATATGATTTCGTAGAGCGGCACGATGGGTTCAAAGCCATGAAAACTTCTTATGAAAAGCATCAAAAGGCGGAACGATGCCAAAGGCTACTTGTCAGGGTGTCTCGACCGAACGAGGGGGTATGATGATGATCAGTATTATCATGATAGCCTTCTTCAGACGATAAGGCCGCCATGATGGTATCATAGATTATGGGTGTCAAAGGAACGAAAGCTGACCTTGCTCCATCGTATCACACTCGTGGCCGTTCACAAACTCTGACGATCGGTCCTGCTGGTAATGACGCGTGGTACGGTACAACATTTTGGTGGCTGGCGATATATTCGACGTGTTACATATGTGAAGAATCTACCACTTGGCGTAGGGCAAGAACTTCCCGCTATTGAGAGTCATCACCGTTTAGAATGATGCAAATGCAGTAATTAAACTTACTCGAATGTGAGAACTACGCGGTCACCCTTTGGATCGGGTTTCTTGGTTACATTGACCTTGCAGTCAATCATAGACATGATGCCATCGCCGAACTGTGGGGCACGACGTTAGTTCATTTACATACTTACTCATGCACCAAATACCTTCTCGTGAATGACAGACTGGTCACACCGTATATGAGCGGGAAAGTTGGGAAGAGTGTGGGCTACCACGTACCTTGATAGCATGACCGTAAACCAAAACACTCTATATGCATTGCAGAGATGGAGTGAGCGACCACATGTTTGACAGAACAGGACCTCACCTCGTATAAACGATAGATGACAGGGTCGGTCGGGGGCATAGGTCCAAGGCCGCGATTCGGCCACCAATGGGAACCCAGCTCATCCTGGATGGACACCTGGGGAACATCCAGGACGCGTGCAAGTGCTGCGATATCTTCCGCAGTCAATTTTGCCTAAAATGTGAAATGAAGATGAAGATCTAGTTTACATCGTCAATCGCACACGAAACCGCACCTGGCCATAAAATGCAGCAGCGACCCAAACCTCGTCCCTTCCGATAGCCTCTGCCAACTTCTCAAAGCTCAGGCCTGAACAAGGATTAGCGAGAGAGACCATATAAAATAGATAATCGCTGCACCTTTGCGTGCCTTGGCTTCAAACAACTGGGAAACGATAGGGGGGAGATCGGCATACGGCCGGTTGCTGGAGGGGACGGACTATCGTCGTTCAATGAGTCATCTCCAGCTAGGAAGATACTGAAGACTGACCGCTGCCTGGGACATGTTGTGGTAGGGTATGAGATCCTTATGAAGTGAGGTGCTGATGGCTACGGTGGGACTGGTTTAGCACGCTATATATCACTGATATGAGTCTGGTTAAATTTGGCTCATATCCCACGTCGGGCCGACAGCTGACTATCATCCTTCTCACACTATCTGTATCCCCATTCTGTGGCTAGATGACCAAGGGTTACACGAGGTACTATTGTGCGTAGACACGATCAGGGTTTACCATGTTCCGAGTCAGACTCGTCTTCATTGACGGGCTTCCAAACATCTTTCGAGGCATGCATGAGTTCATACAATTGTCCCGCTTGCTCCGCAGACATCTAAAGAGTAAATTGGTGAATAGTCATCCCGAGGGGATGGCACGAGGCTCTTAAATATACCTTTTCGAACACGGTGGGATCGAGTTTTTTAAAGTTCTTGGTCCTCGGGTCATGGGGTAGTTCGTCCAAGTACATCTTCCACTGAGTTAAGAAACCCATGACATAGACCGGATTCGTAGCTTCTCGGTGACGACGGAACTCTGATGCAGTAAACCTTGAGCGAAATTGACGAAACAAGCAGATCACAATGATCGTGTCACCTACCATCCTTGACGTATGGATCTCCGAGGGAACGCATCTCGATCGGGAGCCTCCTATGAGCTCTCAATAATCTACGATATAAACTGAAACCCGTCGACGTGAATACCCCAGCCATGACATGCCTCGCAAAGTAGGAAAGGTGACTGACGGAAGTGGTGGGTAAATAGTTGCGCTTGTTTGGTGAAGATTTAAAGGTTTTGAAGAAATGGATTGTGCTGCACGAACATAGGTTGTATGCATCCCTCCACTACGTTGAAGGTCCAAGGGAATGTTTATTGGTGCTTGTGTAAGCAGACTCGTATGTGCGGCATCCGAGGTGCTCCGAGCGACGACCTACGTACGTTCCCCGTTCCCATCGTCATATCACCAATATCAATATCGTACGCACACATCCCCTTAAGTATTTGGTCAACCACCATCATCCCTCTTTTCACTTCGGTCAATCTCCTAAAGCCTGCCATCAATCACCCGCTTGGACCGTGGACTTGATACCACGACACGTGTGCCTCGTGTACAGCCTGACTGACCATACCTCAGGCTCATCCCAGGAATCCGGGTCCCAAAACATCAATCAGTCAGAAAGCGAGACACCCAATCGCCCTTGTGGCACCCTGGGAGGACTTGTCCAACACCCTTCGTTGATTGGTTCAAGTTAGCCTTTGATGATCTTCCGGGCTGTCAATTGCTCATCAAACGTACCATCCATAATATCGAGCTTAAATTGAATACTGCCGTTCGAGTCATGTTTCAGCATCCCACTGGGGGACCAGTCACATCTCATATCTGTTGCAGTGTCAAGCATGACAAACTGCTTGGTATGATCTTTCACGGGCGAACCAAGAGTATTAATTCAAGTTGAAACTGATCGTCAAATTTGTAATAGCCGCTGTCAGGTGAGTCACGTTTGGAATAATGCAAACGGATTTGGAGTTTAGACTAGAAAATCGATCCTACAGAAGCCGTAAACGCCGTCGAGGCGAGCATGGCAAGTATGTAACTGGGCTCAAGCTGCGCGTAGCAGATCTGGGACAATGCCCTCTCGCCAAATGTAGTGAAGCATCTTGATCTGGCCATCAAGCGAAGTTGAAAGAAACATGGGCATCCAATTAGTATGTATTTGGCATTGTTTCTGAAATAAAGGTGTTCGAGAACCACGACGAAATGAACTTCGGGGCACCTTACGTTCTTGTGCCCTTTCAAGTACTACCCAAGCCTCATGATGCCGCTCTTCTTCGCAGCGGACAGTGAGAATAGAGAATTTGATCGGAAAGTGCAGGAAACGAAGACTGCGAAGACTGCAGTTACTAAGTGCACGTTGTCAGTGGACTGGACTCATAGTAGCAGCTTTCCTTTTTGGACTTTAGAAACCTCGGTCGCGATCGCGTCTTGGATGGTGAGGCGAGAACCTGATCACGAGCAAGCAGGGTCGCCCAGCTCACCTAATTTGCGGTGATAACCTAACTGCCGGGTTGTTGAACGGGAACCAGATGCTATGGTGTGTCTGGAAGACGGGGACTCGCACCACGTGCTGATGTGTACGGGTCCGCGCACTCCACGGGCAGTGGAGTGAAAACCTCAAGGGGCACAACTCGCGGAACGGCGGTCGACCCGCATGTCTTTCCAAGTTATATGAAACCCACGCACGGCAAAGAGTCTGGTGCGTAGGACCGAGGATTGGTTATCAATCGTGTGATATGATCGAGATCTTGAAGGCGGGATTCATTTGCCTGTGGGCGTGCCGGCGAGTGCTAGTGCCCAACACAGGGATCGCTTTTCAAAGATTGATTTTAGGTTGGGTGCCTCACCGCCTTTGACTTGTGTTTCGTTCGCGGCCCCAGATAGCATAGGGTTCAGGTCCCAGTTTGTGGCCCTGAGAAGTGTTGTCGGAAGCAGCGTTCCATGCATCGTGGCGTTCCTTCGTTCTTCTATGTTATGTCCCTGAGTCGATGGGGCCGGTACTGCCCTTACTCAGTTGGCGAGAGCTCGGAGCCTCGTGTTTATGCACGTTGATAGTGATCGACTGGCTCAGACCCGTCGCATACCCATCTGCGTGCTCTTTCCATCACGGGCAGCACGGAGATGTGCGTTTGACTGGATATGTCGTGCATCGTCGTTGTTCCCTCGATCGATGGGACCCTGATTGAAGTGTTGGTGCCACAATATAAGTTGGCAGTGGCTATACATGGAAGCTGTGCGTCTGCATCGCTGGTCGGGGATGGAGGACCTCCAAACATAACGATGAAGGAGAGAGGCGGTGCTAACCTCACATGCGGATCCCAGTGTTCGACTTCAAGTTGTCGAACCTGGCGGGTCTAGGTCGCCTGATATGCCCAACGTTGGCGCAGGGTAGTATCCTGAGGCAATGCGTCATGCTACCAACATGACCTCTTGCCAAAAAAAAACTGGTCCAGACTGCCCTACCGTCGTTCCAGATTTCCGTAAAAGGGTACACAGTCAGTGTCAGTCACTGGCAATATGCCTCGGTAGCAAGTAGCCTGATTCGCCTCATCACGTAAGATACAATCCTCGTAACATCGCACAGTGAATGATCAACTGCTCCGCAGAAATGTTCGGTTAAGTGGCTGACCGTCGCTCGCGTGTGCAAGTCTCGTACTAGTAGCTGCTGGCAACAATTTGACGCTAGTAATGAGTCTGCTGGCCTGAATCCTCTGTGACAGGACAGTGGGTGAAATGGCATCATGCCTGAACGCCTGGAAGTAATCGTCCAGTAAGCGAGGATAGGTCCAAGACATCCGCAGTGTGTTGCCCACCACGGCGTCGAGTGGGACGAGATATCTTCCGGCTGTGTCATTGACTAACCGTAAAAGAAATAGTCCACCAGCATGGAGTGCCAATAGCGCGCTCGTTTGAATACACGCATTAATGTAAGAATTTCGACCTCGGGATTATACTGTACTCTCACGTGACTTCGAGTTGTCTGTCCAAATTTATTTATATGACGGTTTGACGGTTTGCGTAACAGGTTGGTTTAAGCTTGTGGCCTCTTGAAACTGGCGCCAAGGGTGGTCTTTGTGTTATTTCATTTTTATAGGACAAAAGACTTCGGAGGCCTCAGGCTGTGTGCCACCGCATCCGAGTCCCCAGCTTCCCGCTGAAGGTTTCTTTTCTTTTCCGAAGAGAACGAAACTTTCGTGCATCGCGTCCCTGCGTCGCGTCGCGTCGCCATAAGCCTGGGTCATTGCTGTTCCTATTCCCTGGCTGGACGGATGTATTACCGAACTCCATCGTGCTTATGGTGGACTGGCTATCCAAAGTGTACCCTCACCGCACGTTATTTTTGTAGTTGGCAGCATGCAGATGGTACGTTAAATTGATCCGTGCGTTGTCGTTCACTCGATTGAACTTTCAGATCTAAACCTGTGTTGGCAGTGTCCACCCCCCAGTAGACTAAGATGCCATAGGCCTACATCGCTGACCTGGTGAACTCGCATCATAGGCTTGCACCAATAAATAGAAAATTGGTACAGGAACGATGCTTGGAAGGTCAAGTAGTACCCTCGCAACCTGGTGATAGATGACGAGAAAACAAGAACACGAAACACGCCCCATCCCCAACGCGACGGGCCAATCTGGCAGCACGCAGGCAGTGATTCGGACCCTACTGTGAGAGTTGGCCCAGGAAATGGGATGATGCTCGTGCGCCCTATCGGAATCGCTCGTTCTTCCGCGTTGACCGTGGAATACGTCCTACACTCTTTTCCTTCCTTTCGGTTTTCGCTTGCGTGTCCGACCAACTGTCTGGACTCTGACCGTTACCGTTTCTCAGATCTGGTTTTGATATCCTGTTCCAGAAAGGGGGGTGTAAACACAATCAATCAACCTTCTGAAGGTGTTCGACGGTTTGCTACGCCTTCAAGATCAACATTAGTTCCGACGCGTCTCTTTCTCCGGAAAGACAGACGATCAAAGCTCCGCGCGCAGCACTCCACACCTACGATTCTGGACCTCGACCTGGAGGCGGGATTCCAGCGGATCAACGACAAGGCGAGGTGGGCGTATGGGGGGTACGTTCCGGTTTGAATGGAACGTGCGCGACCCAGCTTTTTTTTTCAAATGAGAATACACACCGCACGAACAGTACGTCTCCTAGAATAGAAGGGGCCGAGGCCGCAAATATTTGAGAACTGCGACTGTCGACGACGACTGGAAGGGCTTGGCAAAGTGACTACGAACAAACAAGGAAAGCACTATGGAGCGAATCATGGCAAACGATAATGCATCGAGAGGTGGGCGGGAGACGATACAGTACACATACAATATTAGATGAAGCGTGAAAGGCGTAGGGTATGGTTCGGGAACGTTTAGCGTACGGAGCGTACACACACGAGGCGAGCTAGGGGCTCGGATGAGTCCGATCATTGCATGATGGATAGATATAGATATAGATGGATGACCACAGAGACAAGATCACATCAGTTCTGAATATCAATTTCAGTCCCGACATCCCGACCGATCGATCATCCAACCCCTAAACATTGTCCGGTGATCGACGGGACGGAGATGTCCGAAAAGTGAGTGTGTTATCGTCCGCGGCAGAACCCGCTGTTACGGTCAATCACGATCGTAATCTGTATGATCTAATCTAATCTAACCATTACAAGCAATTTTCCATAATGTCGTGATCGATGCGGTGGTCGATAGAAATTGACAAATCGGCACATCAATAAAATGAACAACACCTATCTCTCATCGGGACACGACGGGTGACTGGGTCCCGGTCCAGAGCGGGCGCGGCGCGACACGGCAGACTGACATTTGACGCACAATAGACCGATTGTAAGTTGTAGATCTCAATCCCATCATCGCGGTGCACGTACAAAGATCCAAGACAGAGATAGTAGCAAAGAAGATGAAGAAAACAAAAAAAAGTGTGTCGATAGCCTATTATCTACAAATTTCATACGTTAGTGGGGGTACACCCGTGCTGAAATGCGTGGCAAGACAAGAACAAAACAAAGAGGCAAAGCGTGCCGCATTCCATTTTTCGAACAAAAAACCATTTCACGGTGGCGAAGCACCACTAGACACCGAATGCGATGTCCTCAAAAACGACTGTTGTTGCTGCTGGATCTCGTGCGTATATGCCTTACCAGCAGTGGCCCACGGAGGCGGAGGAAGACCAGCAGAGTGATGCGTCCGCGACGTAGACCCGTGAGCATGTGTGTGCGAGTGAGAGTGCGATGCGTGCTGCGAATAGTGTCCGGGTGGCCCCTGCGAAGAGGACGACCCGTGCCCGCCAGGTACTTGCTGCCCGTGCTGAGGCCCGAGGTGAGGCGCCCCCGAGCTCGCAGGTGGTTGTGGAGGGAGTTGTGTTGGCCCTTGCTGTGGAGTCTGCGGCGGCGGGGCCTGTTGAGGCTGCTGCCTCTGCGTCTGGGGCTGCGATGACATCTGGGACGGTCCTCCTTGCCCCTGTCCCTGCCCCGACCCAGGCTCACCGTCCACGCTCAAGTTCATCGGCATGATCTGGAACGAACTTGTGTGTACGCCCATCTTGTCCATCTCCCCGTTCCCACTTGAACTGCTCCCAGAACCCCCCCCAGCGGAACTGGCAGCGTTGGCGGCTGCTCGAGCAGCCTTTTCGTTTTCTGCAGCACGCGCAGACGCACGGAGCATCTCCATATCGATGCGCATCGCTGCTCCAGAACCACCATCGGCAGCGAGCGCCTTGTCCCGTTTGCGCACGAGTTTGGCATAATCTAGACAAACAAGAGAAAGAGGTGAGCGTGGCCAGCGTAGTGCAACAAACCATACGCACGGAGACCACATGCGTTACACAACGTCCGGGCTCCGTCCGGACCTCGCCGCCATTCTGGTGTTTCTCTGATGTTACACGAATGGCACTTACCGGGGGGCGTGGCGCGCTAACGTTGCAAGTACATTTAGTCGAGCCCTCGGATCCATGGAAAGAAAGAAAAACGAACAGTACTCACGCTTCTCTTTCTGTATTTGCCTTTACCACCGCCGACCGCACCGCCGACCGCACCTGCCACAGAACCAGTGCCGCCAGCCGCGGCAGCTGCGGCCGCCAAGCTCGTCGTAAGCGCACGCTTAGTGCGAATGATTTCCATGTCTTTCTCGGCAGCGCTTCGCTCAGCAGCCGTTTGGCCGCCCCCTGGGGCTGTACCAGACGAGCTCGAGAGATGAAGTTGGGAAACGTGTGGTATGTTACTCGAAGTTTGCGTCTCTTCCCAAGGCCGTTTGGGCGCACGCGCGTCAAGATCGATCGGTGCACCGCCTGAAGCGCCAGTGGGATGAGAATGGGTCCTGTCACCAAACACGGGTGATGTAATGGACGAATGGGGCGCAGAACCAGGAAGTAGAGTGGATGATGATGATGATGATGCCGATGCGTTTGCTAATTTTCCCGAGGAAGGTGATCGTAAAGATTCAAGAAGTCGAACGACTTCTTGAGCACGGTGAGTCATCTCCGCGAGTTCCTCCGCAGATGGTTGCACGAGAGGCGTCGATGACTGTAGTTGCGCTGTATACCATGAGATGATTAGAAATAAGGAAGATGATCAGAGCAGAAGGGGAATACCATAGCGAGTGGCAAAATTGTAAAGCGCCGCGCAGTGTTTCAACACTTCATGTACGACGCTTTCCCTCTCTCGATCTCGTTCCCTCTCTTTCTCCCTCATCTCTGCTAGTCGATCACGTTCCTTCTCCCGTTCCCTTTGACTTTCCCGCTCCTGCTCCCGTTGACTTTCCCGCTCTCGCTCCCGTTCACGTTCGCGTTCACGTTCCCTTTCTCGCTCGCGCTCTCTCTCCCTTTCTCGTTCACGCTCGCGTTCGCGTTCGTCTTCGGCCATAGCATTCATCGGAAACCTGGCCTCCCTAGCATGTATGGTGTCTGCCGGGGAAACAAATGCAGGACGCGGTCCGTCGGAATGATGTATCTGCTGCTGTGCTTGCGAATGAAGATGCGCTTGTGTTTGCGCTTGTGTCAGATGCGTAGAATGGACAGCCTGAGCAGGTGGATGAGATGTGTGCGATGACTGAGGAGCATGGGAGGGCTGAGACACATGAGACGGATGAGAAGCTTGTTGTGGTGGCGGAATGTAAGATTGTGATTGGGGATGTGGATGCGGCGGAACTGCACTGGACGCTAGTTGTGAATTCGGTGCTGGGGAACTGGCATAATTCGGCACTGTGTGGTGAGAGTAAGACGACAAACTTGACGAGTAGCCGTGAGGCTGTCCATTCTGTCGCGTAATCTGGTGTTGTGATGGTGGTGGTGCGGAGGGTGGAGGGCGCTGCGAGGGCACGACCGGCGGAACCGACGCAGGATCAGGAGCGACATACCCGCTTCGAGAAGGCTCGGGGTTGCCAACTGTATAAGTACCAGCAGAACGTGAATCACCAAAGGCGGGGCGCTGATCGCCAGGAACATAATGAGGTGCTGGTGCTGGTGGACCACCATGCCTCTGTTCGGTGGATACATAGGACGCTGTCGGAGCGGGGGCTTCTGAGGGAGCGTATCCATGTCTGGTGTCTTGGGAGACGTATCCAGACGAATGTCTCGTCTCTGCGGCATATTGAGCACCTGCCCCTCTGTTGCTTACATGCGGCTCTTGTGCGTGGGGAAACGCAGCACGCGAGTCCTGGGCGTGTGGGGGACGCGGTGGACCTTCCGAAGTATAGGCATGTCGACTGGGAGAATCTTGAGTGTACCTAGTTCCTGAACGTGTCGCAGGCTCGGAGGAATGCGACTGGGTGTAGGTATACTTTGCATCCTGGGTGTATGCGGTCGTCCGTTGCTCCTGGGGGTAAGGGCGAGCCACCTCGGATGGTGCTTGCGGCGGAACGTGGGGCGGAGCTTGTGCTTGTGCATAAGGACGCGTAGAATCGGCTTGGTTCGCATATGGTGGACGCGCCTCGTAGGAGTGAGAGTGCCTTGCGTCGAGGGAAGCGGATGCGGGGACGGGGACGGGGACAGAAGGGTGGGGATAGATCTCGTGACGCGACTCTATGCGCGCATCGGCGACTTTGGGCTGTGTGTGTGTGTAACGAGCGCGATCTGGGATCGAGACGCGAGAAGAGTCCCTGAGAGATGCGAATCGAATGAGCCGTGTCGGCGACAAGAGCCGAGAATTACGTACCTGGAATCTTGGACTTGGGGATGTCCGCGAACAGGGGGAGCGGCTGGCTGGTTTTCGTAAGGAGCACTGGGCCGAGCATCTTCAAAAGGATACGAAGCAGGCTGGGGGACGTAATGAGGAGGGGAATGTGCGTGCTGGTGCGGTTGGGGTGGCTGAGTCGGCGTTGGGGTGGGAGAAGGAGGCGGGTGGGGGAACGCAGAAGTTGGGGTTGGATATGGCTGCTGAGAAGTGTATGTAGGGGCACCGTTCGCGGACACAGGGCCATAGGGTTGGGAAGTAGAAGGACTAAAAGTGGGTGAGGTCGAGTTCGCGGCATATCCAGCTGGGGACTGGGTATAAGGGGTATACGACGCCGAAGTGGAGGTGGACGAGGTCGGGTAGGACGTGTTGTATGAATTGGACGTGTTTGGAGTGTACGGAGAGGGCGGCACACCAGAATAGGAGCGTTGTTTGGGGGCAGGAGCGCGGAATGTTGACGACGTGCGCACGGATGCAGTAGCGGACGAGTCGACAGTGGTGGGTACGAGCGGAGTTGTGCGGGCAAACAACGATGACTGCTGGGCAGGTGCAACTTGAGGTACTTGGGACGGAGCCTGCGAGTGCGCAGACTGTTGCTGCTGTTGCTGCTGCTGCCAGGCAGAGAGATCGTGATCGTGCTGCTGGGCCTGGGCCTGAGGAGATGGCTGGCCCTGAAAAGCAAAAGGCTGACGCTGGACATACGCAGGCGGGGCTGACGGTGTCGGCGTAGGATAGCCAAGGGCAGAGAAGGTGCCATTGGCAGCTGGTGCTGTTGGGGCAGGTTGAGGATGATGGGTGGGCACGGACGAAGCGGCGTCCTGGTTGACGTCGAAGGCGGCGTAGTTGGAGTCGGGCGGGGGGTCGTGCTGGGGCGGGCGATACTCGAAATTGAGGCTCTTGAGTGGGGGAAGACGGACATCGCTCTGGGGCACGTGCTGGGTCTGATTTGACTGTTGGAAACGGTCCGGGTGAGCGTGGTGGGCATGCGAGGAGACCATTGAGTATGCGGGGCGGTGTCGATGTCGGGTCAGTTGACTAGCATAATAACGTTGAACGAACACGGGATATCGCCGATGTGACGACGATGGCGCACTGCGATGCAGATCTATCTGCTCGACCTCTGCGACAGTGGACAAAAAAAATGAAAAAAGGCGCAAAAACGAAAAATGAAGAGAGAAAATCGAGATGAGTCGAGGAAGAGTCAATCTGGGTCGGCTGGTACTACCAGCAGGGCAACGCGGGAGAGAGTTACTTGTGAGTGGGTTCGTCCGTGCCGTATCTCCCGATGGCGACGGATCTCACTTGCTCCCGCTGACACGATGCAAATCTGCAGCTGTGTATCTTCCCACGGCCCCGAATCTCGCCCATGCCCAGATTCCACGATTTCCCCGATATCCAAATTCCATACTCAAGAACGACACGTACCTAGCGTAGACTCAGTTAGTTAGTTAGTTACTCGTTTGCAGTGGATCTTCCGTGCACCAACACCCGTAT
Source organism: Rossbeevera pachydermis (assembly GCA_038090155.1). NCBI lineage: Eukaryota > Fungi > Basidiomycota > Agaricomycetes > Boletales > Boletaceae > Leccinum > Leccinum pachyderme. The sequence goes on from JBBPME010000166.1 coordinate 21,523, forward strand.
AAGAGGGCATCCAGTGGCTGTCCGTCGTCCTGTCACATATCCCCTCTACCCACACGACCCAGACCCAGACCCGGGCCCCCATGCTCACCCCTGCCTGCCACGCATTCCGACCACCCCAAATCAGCTCCCTCATCACTCCCTCCACGCCCTTGCGTGCATGTCTCCTTGCGATCCCATCCGATCCATCTTGCCTTTTTGAGCTCACCTTTTGTATTTCTCGCCGTGGCACCCCGGATTGCCGTAAACAGCACTTCTCCCCTGAGATTTATCTCCGACCTCCACGTGTCTCGCCGCATTTGGATCTCGACCTCCTCCTCGTGCACTTCCTCCTCCACCACACCGCAGTCGAGTCCGCCCTGTCAAACTCGTTTGCGTTTTATCCCTCTGCGTTTCCATCTTCGCTTATGTCTCGCCCACGCCCTTCCTTTTTGACACCCGTGGAAACCACGCACTTCATACACGTGTCATCCAGCCCCCACAGCCCATCTTCCTCTCTTCATATCTCTCTTTCGTCACATACAAGCTCCGCTCCGCAGCCCCTGAGGCGGCCTGCTCACCCTTTCAGCTAATCTAACACACGTTGTTTATCACCGCGAATTCGTTCATTCAACCTAATTCCAATCTTGTTTTCCTAGATCGCGCAGTCTTCGCATTCGAAGCCCTCCATCCTCCGTCCATCATCCCGATACTCCGCATACCTCGGTGCACCTCTTTTCGCTTCTGTCCCCAACTCCCGTCGATAAGTCACTATGCATCACCATCCGAAGCGTATGACCAAATCCCTTCATGAGTCCCTCCTTAATTTCCCTGTCCCAGGCAACCGAAGTATTGTTTGTCACCTTCGAACGGGAATAAGATTGCCTTCATTAAAATGCCTCCGATTCGCCGTCGCTCGATCGTTTGTACGTTCCTCGTAATATTGACGTACTCGATACGTATCGGAGCCGTGGTCCTCTTTTGATCTTCACTTGTCATTACCGCTCAACTTGATGGACGTGTCTACCGGTTTATTCGGCCTTGGTCCGACCCCGTTTGGCTACAAGGATCACAACGGGGACCTCTTCCTTGCTTCTTCGAAATCGGCCCTTCTTTCATTCTCAGGAACGTTCTTGCTGACGTTTTTTGTCCATTCAGAAAAACGTACTGTCAGTGGAACCGCATTCCCCCGTTTATCTATCCTGCCCACGCTTAACAAGTTCGGTGGCGCTTTGGCCCTGAAATTTCGTCACGGTACTTCAGCTCTTGAAATCATTTTTGACTTAGTACATATCGTTTGCTCTGAACGTGGTCTTGGTGGCCTGCCTGCCAGTGCCCAATGCCGGCTCCTGGAACTGGTTCTGACCGATGGGGCATGTTTTGATTTAGTCATCCATTACGGTAACTGAAGGCAGAGCAGCCACCCTGCCCTTCAATAATTAAGAAGTACGGCAATGCGACGGCTTGTCGTACATATGTCGGACGCGATCATCGGTCGAGAACGTCACAATCGCTCGAACGACAGGCTCTAGATCTCCTGACATTGTCGTAGGTGTATTTGCATGTGCAATAACCTACCATCCTGATTGATTGGTTGATTAATTAGTCTTCGGACGATCAAGTATTGTCCGCACCAAGGCAGTGTACGGTCCATCACACTCCTCGGAAGCCTGGTTTGTTTATATTACTTTGCTCAAGCCTTTCATATCATATTGCGCACGTTGCATGGCAGTCCACTGGCTTCTTCTGGGCCGTGGTTCTTTTCACTCCGTGTCCTCTCGCGGCGACGAGTCGTGCTTCTACCACAAACGATCCCTGCCCAAACCCACCGGTACCGGTACGTTGTCGTGCCCAACATTCCCGTTTCTTTACTTTTCGTTTGTGTCTCTTCTCTCTTTTACGCGTTTCACAGTACACCGGAGTCTCGGGGTTCAGTTTCGTGACCGAGCTTCCACCCTCTTCCGTTTTCACCTTGCCGCCAACGACATTGCATAACAGCACGTCACATTATCCGACGCAGCCCTGAAAAAAAGCACAAGAGGAAAAATAAGAAGGGCGCTGCCACAGCGGCCCGGATCACGGTCTTCCCCCGTGCTAAACTGGATGCAAGCTTTGGCAGAATAATGAAGGAACCCCGTGACGATGGCCGCGTCGCAAGGCTGATGGTGTGCTGTTCATGTGATTAAACCATAAGGATGATCTAGCACTGATTGGAAGGGAAGGAAAACTGAAAGAAACGTAGAGATGACGGCCTATTTGCATCCCGCGAAAAGCGAACGAACAGCAATTTGGCATTCGTACGAAAAGCTGCCTGCTTACACGTTTCCCCCTTCCCCGGATTAGTATGCTTCTTTCTCTGGCAAGCGGTGTCGCTTTATCAAGGCGCCAAGTTGCACCCATACTACATATGTACATCATGTACATGACTGTTGCACATTCTACAGTATGTATCTGATCTGAGTAAGTTTACATGCCAGTGTGGCAATATACAAATAATCGTGGCATGACTGCATAAAACATATTAAGTCTCAGAGGCCATTGAATACAGTACATATGAGCATGGAATCAAAGACCCATTTCTTGAAACTGATGTCATGCAAAGCGTTTCAATATACGTACTTCTCAGCTTGCGAGGAGCGGGGCCGGTTTGGGTCCGTGGAAATGGAATATATATATATACGCTCGCTTGGGTGTGCATATGTACATTTTTGTATATAGGTGTGTGTGCGTGTGTGTCTGTCTATCGGTCGTCAAAATAGAGTTCGCAGTAGCCCCCAACTTACTCCTCGGCGGCACGTCGCCCAGGATGGACGAAAATAGTCTCATGGGACCATAATCCAGGTAAACGACCATTGAACATTTAGATCGTGACGACCGTGGCGGCAGCTCTCGATCGTGTATGTATTATCTGGAGAATACTAACAGTTTAAGGAACACATGTTGCCAGCGACGTTCTTCGGCCTCTTGCGCCCGTATTCAGCCTAGTGTCTTAGATCCAATGATTGAGGAGATGGACGCCCAAGGGTTCATAATAATATGTACTTATTGCAGTTCGATGTTTCGATTGTAAATTTAAGTTTGCAGACCGTATCAAGCGCCCAATGTCTTGGCGCTTGATCGACCTCATCGATCTCTCGCTGACTGGGTCATCGCACGCGTCCATGAACTCATCTCATTCCAATCCACAGATCCACCGCCTCAATTTCGTCGATCGATGTGGTGTGGACACCATTGGGATCAATGCCTCCGTCGGTACGGACTTGGCGTCAAGTGGCGTCAAGCGGCGCCATCTCTGGCAATGGCATCCAGGCGCAGACCACCAAATCCTGTAGTACAGGATGAGAATCAACGAGATAAAGACTCGGAGACAATGTGAAGTGAGCGACCTAGCGAGACCCACACCGAACCCGGGTTGGGTTGACACTGCGGGACAACTCACCGCGATTCAGTTTCCTCTTCCGCGCACACGACGCTTCGAATTCGTTTGTGTCGCTTTTTTGGAAACGATAGCCACAATTCAATGGTATATGTATCGTAATATCATGGACGTGGCGGCGCCGCGTCAGCCCCGCTCGCAAACGATCGTTGGCTGTGCGGACGGGCGTACGCCACCCGCGATGAGATCGCCGACCCGTCGGAGCCTGCCGAGCCCCAAGCCTGTGGAATGCCGATTACTTATGTAGTACACAGTAGTAGCAGTGAAGAGTGAGGTAAAGCCAACGATGACAACGCCACGGTCCGCACGATCGTATGCATGCTGAAATGCTAGTAGCCTGAGATGAGTCTTACCTTTGTCGATCTGTTGCGAGCGGCGGCGGCGCACGTCTGATATCGAAGCTTAAGTCACGCTAGAACGGAACGGCGATCAGCCACAGCAGCTTTCCTTCTTGTCCAAGATTTATGTCATGCTACATCATGGTGCACGCACGTTTTACGGAACTTACCCTCGCAATTCACAGCGGACATTTATTCGTTAGGCTTCTTCCTTTTCAAAAAGAAAATAACGCCACCGTTTTTCTACGATCAAGGGTTGAGCCTTTAGTCTCAGGTTTCAGGGCTGAGGGTGAGGTCACCAGGAAAAGATAGATAGATAGCCTGACAACAAGCGGGATTCCGGTCAGAAGCATCCGGCGGGATACTAATCATAGTCACCGAAATCTGACCGTGCGGAGTGGGAACAGATCAAGAAGGAAATAAAAGCTCCCAGTTTTTCTTCTTTCTAGAACGCTCTCAGAACAGCGGGCCTTGATTATATAGGATCGACCCGTGATGAGCAATATGCCCACTCTCGACTTGGAAGTAACCGTTATCGTCGAAGTCACATCCCAGCCCTGGAGACCAGGCTGTTTCCTTCATTTCCATTCGTGCTCCTGAATGCGGGACGGCTGCAAATAGAAAACCAAGATCAGCATCGCGCCGAGTGTGTTTCCACGCGACTCTGACCCTGCGCGTAGCTTGATAAGATTCGAATTCTCATACTCCATGCTGAGATCATGTCAAGCGGCTGCCCCAAACGTGCTGTGATAAACGCAATCGGAATGTCAGCGTACTAAGAGGCATTGTGAGGGCAAGTGAAGTAAAAGATGACTGAACAAACAGCACGTTCTGTGACATTGGAAGACAAATAGATCACATGTTTAGAAAGGGGACGTGAGGGACATATGTGACTCGCAAGGGAGGCATAAATCCAGGATGCTGCGGAGTCAAATCCGACATACCACCCACCAATCAATGAGGTTATAAACACATCACACAAACCACCCTCACGAGTTTGTTCACAACCGATACACCGTCACCTCTCCGAAACTCGATCCCAGTGCAATCAAACCCCGCGCTTCGTCATAGTCCAAGCAAGACCAACCATTTCCATCATTCTCGAGAACGACCTTGACGTGCGCCTTCGGTGAACCCTGATTCAGCAAACCGGGAAAGAGGGCAACGATGAGTGTCTCGCGCGACGCCGGAGTAATCTCCATGTCGATAAAGCTATCGTCGGTGACCAACCCAGCTACGGCCCACTCCGTGGGCTGAACCCAAACTGCCGTTCCGTAGGATCCGACGACCATATCGCTACATGTGATCGGACCCCGATATTGCGAGAAAAATGTGCATATTAGATTAAACGGGGCTGAATCGCGCTCGTCTCCGGCCGGAGTGACATCGTGGGAGGCGTGCGGGGGGTTGCGATCAAAGTCTGCGCTCAACGTCATGAACTGAAACTGCTCAGTGGGTTTCCATGGGTCCGTTCCCTTGTTGCGGACCAGCAGTGTCAACGGTGGTTGTGTGGAACTAGCAAAGCATAACGATGTAGATGATCTTAATGCCAACGACACACCATCAACCCAACCAAACGATTTGAAAACGCGGGGCAGCGTGACGTCGAGATCTTCGCCAGGTAACACCATCCGGGGTTGTTCGAAGATGCAGATAGAACGGGCCCTCACTACAAAGACGCTCTCATAGGCAAAAACCACGTGCAGCGGTTTATCCTGCATATGGCTGAGTGCATGGCGGTCAAGAATACGTAAATCAAGCTCATCACCTGCCATGCATTTGGATTCTTCAACAACGCTTGTTCTTGCGTTTTCCAGTTCAGTATCAACGTCTCCGAGTCGTGGTCGCACAGGACTACGACGTCCCCATTGAGAGCGATCGGCTTTCTTGATGTGTCTAACGTCCTTTGTGGCTGGATCCTTAAAACGCCTGCTTCGTTCTCGGAGACGGTCAGGATCTCGACGGTCATACGGCTGGACACGGTTCAGTGGAAATACCCGAACATGTTTTTGACACGAACCCGGCTTTCTGAATGGAAATGGCAATCGTTGCATCGGACTGGTCATCCGTATTCACGGTGATACCATTAAACACCGCTTTTGGGGGACTCCATTGCGCAACTTCCTGGAGAGTATCGCAATCCCTAATGGACAGCGTCCACCAGATGCCAACACAAGTCATGACGATCCAGGTTCGACCACGACGAGAAAGAAACTTGATGTCTTTGATAGCCCCGCAATTGATGCGTGAGGAAACGATCTGATGAAGGTTGGTCGTTGTAGAGCGCCAGTTGAGACCTAGTTGGTAGGCTCGGAGCGCCTGTCGCTCAAGATCCTTAGCGGAGAATGATGTCAGGGGGCGTTTTGGGAATGGAATGCCATTTAGGAGGATCTCGCGTGTGCAAACGGTCCTCCAAACGGCGTGTTCTTCAGATACGAGATATAGTCGTCGAGATGCCTATCGAAGACTGTTAGAATATCCAACAGTGATATAGATAGTACATTCCCACTTGTCGAAGGAGAAGGATCTCGGGGATAGAGAGCGCAGTGAAGATGCAGATGAGGATGTCGTGATTGAGTGCATCTAGAGAAATTGACATCTGCTCGTAGCTTGGCTTGCCAGACGGTAGCGATCTCAATATGGTGTTTGGGTAGAGACCGGCACCGTGATGGCCTTATATACGCATCTGAGTCCAAATTAAGCCCGTCTGACTGTAAACTATCTTTGCTAGGATATCGATATCCCGGATGGCCTCGAAAGAACCAACAAGACATCAGCTTTCTTCTCGATTACAGTATCAGTCGCGCGTACCTGCATTTCTTCAAAAGTTTCATGACAAAGTCAAAGGCATCGCGACAGAAGAGGATGAAGACGAACCACAATACTACGACGATGGATCAGGCAGACCTCCCATTCCCGTTCGCCCAGCAATCCCAGAGCGCCCAAGTGATGATCCCGCTAGTGCTGGTGAAGATGACGAGGACGAGAAACCGCAAGTCGTCGTGTTGAAAGCGGGAAAACATCTCACAGAACGAGAGGTAGAGAACGAAAGACGGAAAGGTAATTTTGTTTTCATTGTCATCACTTTTACTCCGTGCTCACATGCTGTCTGAACAGAGAAAGGACTCCCTGCCCTCCCCGTGTCCGACGATGAGTCGACAAGACAGGACGAGAAGGAACACCCTTCGAAAGGCGCTACAAAGTCTACACCCAGTCTATCGTTCTCGTCCTCAAAAGCTAAGCCAATTTCTGGTTCTAATAAGCTCAAGAGACGGATCGTCGCAGCTGAGGGAGAGGAGACTGGTGACGAAGGCAAGAAAGCTAAAAAGGCACCGAGAAAGAAACCAAAGCGAGAGGGAAAGAGCTTGCTGTCATTTGGAGAAGACGTTTGAATGGCTGGGCAGCCTACCACGCTGACATCCTCAGGCACTAGGTCAGCTCTATTCTGTTCTTTTCATCTCGCCACTAACTTGAAGTCGAACAAGGAGGTAGGATTGATACCGTCATCGACGTTCACATCCTCTCATCGAGTTCTGCACTATGTTTGCTGTAAGGAAAGCGGTCCTTGAGTGTTGTAGACGCTCATCTGCCGATGGTTTCCCTGCTGTCGACGAGCCACGCATCAACCAACCTGCACCACTCCTCGCGTCACTAGTTCTTCCTCATGTTTTCCTGGCCGCTCATCCATATTCCATTGCGTCGCGGAGCAATTTCATTTCATTTCCATCGTTTTCCTGCGTTTTACCTCGCCCCGTTGCAAAACGTTGCTACAAAACATGACCCCGCAAGTTTCAAGTTGCCGCCGACCCGCGGGAATGATGGTGGTCAGCAACGGCCCTAGCCATTTTGATCGTTGTCTGGCCGCGAAGTCAATCTAGCTGGATTCCAAACTGACGATCAAAGAGCGGTGGCTGCCATATAGAGACCGGATTCTTGGAGCGCCAGGTCTGAATGCACCTAACGCGTGGTGGGTATGTTCTGTTCTTCTCGCCAAACACCCAGGGTCATGCTTGAACACCGCGCTGTCAGCGTGCATTTATGTCAAGTGGTTGATTAGATTACGTTCAAAAGGTCGTGCTTTCACCAAAGCTTGCTTACAAGTAATTTCTGCATGATATACCAATAGGTAAGCATATCGAACTACCCGTTTGCCATGATGAAAATGCTCCATCCAATGAATGTACGCTCACAAACCTTTCGGATGCGACCTAGATATCCTCCAGTTGCCTTGTGTTTTCTCGCTATGTGTTAACCCTATCCATGTAAGCAAATTAGACACTTCTCAATCGACAGTGTTCAAGTATTCGGGGATAAGAGTGTAGACGATGAACGAGATCTCGATAATGATGTGGACCCAGAGTTATAAGGTTTGCAGCGAGGAGATAAGACGTGACCAGGCGACCGTCAGGAACTAACTCGATTGTGGGACGATAGATCGAAATGGAAGAGGCATGTGACATGCTATGAATCGAGCGTATTTCGCGGCCGCACTCGGCGGATCGAAGGTCTGGCCGTCCTCATCCGAATCAAAAGCACCGTCCGGAGCTGTGACAGGCCGGGCTCAGAGGAAAATGCATATCAATCGAGTCTCCTCTGTCTAGGGACATGTTTGGTCGTCTTGAAAGTTACGAGTCGGCGCCATTGTCTTTCAGGGATTGGACTTTGACTACCCTACTTTGTGAGCTGGACACGAAGCTATCCAACGCGTTACTACCATTCGTTGATCAATTAGACAACTAACCATCCGACTGCACCATGCCCATTCATAATGAACACGTCTCTTTCCTTATGCCTTGGAATGCTAGCTCATGGATCCATTGGTATAGACAATATATATTCTGTTAGGTAACCAGCGCTCCGAGAAAGAAAATCTAATTGAAGGCCGTCCTTGTCGTCTAATCCAGTGAAAGATTCCATGCTGCATTACACTGAATATTCCTCTTATGCTGTGTCCGCGAGCCAACTCACTTAGAAGCAAGTACCTGGGCCAGTCATTTATTTCCGTGCAATGATCCTCAACTTGGAAAGGCGAACCTCTGAGAACGATTCCGATGTCGGAGGATCGGATCCTACAAGTTGGCGTTTCGAGGCTGAAACACTTAGGCTTCTCCCATCTTGTAACTAAAATGATTGTTTCTCTGAGGTGAAACTGAAGCTGGTGCATGAAACATACCCTGCGATTAAAGCGACACCATTCATATCAACTGTCTCAGTCTGACTGGTGCAAATGTGGTCGTCTCACTGGGAATCGGGATTCCAGGGCTATCGAACGTAGATTCATGTATGTGATATCACTATGCTCACCTTCAGATATTGACCGTTATAAAGATCATGGGTCCCGCTAGGACCTACTATACTAGTATTAGTAGTTGACACTGAGGGTTTCTCGTTCCATTTGGCTTATTATATAATGTACATTTCCGTCTCAAATAGCCAATGTCATGTATCACTGCGGGTCCACTGAACCTCTTGGTTTGACCAGAAACCATGTGGCTCTGGACAAGATTTAAGAACAGGTCAGGAAGATCTTCTAAATCTCCTCGTAATATAGTTGTACAACACAGTTCCGTCTTGGTGGACTCCTTTTACGAATGGCCCTCTCGTTTTTGCGAGCTCAAACGCGAAATTATCTCCGCAACGTCAGAGGAGCGCCTCACTGCCGCATGGAACGACATCCTTGCAGAGCTGGACAAACGAGCTGATGAAATTTCGCAGGCTGAGTCAGACGTAAGTGCGCTTATTACCATTAAATAAATTTGTGGCTGATATCGTGTTCATCCCTCAAGTCAACTTTGCGGACTTGGACAAACTGACAACCGAAGAGATCGATATCATTAAACACAGGGGTTCTGTCGTCATTCGCGATGTCGTCATTCGCGATGTCGTCGACACTAAAACAGCATCTGGATGGAAGACAGATCTTGATGAATTCGTCAAGGCTAATCCCAGTGCTGAAGGTTGTATCCTTACTACCTAGTGCACTCAACTGTTCTTTGACCATATTTTAAACCTTGCATTGACCAGGTATCCCCAGTGATGACAAGCAGTTCTTCCACCTCTAGTAAGTCGTTTGGTCATAGACTACTTTACGTATTTCTGAACACGACGCCTCAGTTGGACCCGGCCACAGGTGCAAGCTCGTGCTCATCCCAACGTCTTAAAAGCTTCCGTCTGGCTCAGCAACTTGTACCACGTGCGGTCCGGAAAGAAGCTAGAATGTGTCGACCTTTCCGTCCCTTTGGCATATGCGGATCGTTTTCGTATTCGCCATCCCGGTGGCTACTGGGGTGACTTCCCACCTCACATAGACAGTGGTGCGATTGAAAGATGGGAAGATAAAGTCTTCCGTCGCTGCTTTGAGGACATTCTAATTGGTGACTGGTGCCAGCATGATCCCTATGAGCTCGAGCATCGTTTGGATGCATGCAGTTCGTTGTATGGGCGACCAGGTCAAGCGACTATTATCAGAACCTTCCAGGGATGGTTGGCGATGAGGTCCGTTACCAAGTCTTGCTCATCGTCTTCGTTCGTGCATCGCTCACCGGTCTGGTTTATCAGCGAGACAGGGCTAACTGAAGGGACCCTCCGTCTTCCCAGATGTCCAGCTGTCAAACGCGTACATTATTCTTCGTCCATTCTTCCGCCCAACAGTGCCTCTGGACTCTGCTGACATTTTTGACGCCAAGAACTGGAGGTTGGGTGAGATCCCCCCGTTGTTGTTTCAGGCGACCATCAACTGAATTTTTTGGTCCAGACATTTCCACTCCGGACTTCCCCGGGATATATCCTGCAGCAAATGGCGGGTACTTGGGTCCTCGGCCGACACCCAGGCGTCACCCACACCTTCACCTAGAGAAGACGATGACCCCCATCCTGAAAGTCAACCCCGGTGACATGGTCTTTTGGCATTGCGTGAGGACTTTTATCTCAACATTTTTGAATGAATACACATTGGATCTCTCCAGGACGTGGTGCATTCCGTTGAAGCAAAACATACTGGTACTACTGACTCAGCAGGTGAGACTAATCAGTTCACATACGAACGTTGTAACACGCTCAATGGGACCCAGTGATATACATTGGTGCTGTTCTGAAGATGCCACAAAACATGGTGTATGTTGCCAAGCAGGTCCACATGTTCCTTGCGGGCGAGAATCCACCCGACTTCCTGAAGTTGGATGCAAAGATGAAGCTGGTTGGACTTGGAACAGAAGTGGATGTGAAGGAACCAATCAGCAGGATTGCAATAGGGCTTTCCACTACAAGCACTGCTGTTGAGGAATCATTTGGCTTTGAAATCTATATACAGAAATTGGTTTCTTGCCTGCAAATGCCACTATTTTGTATGGTGACAATCAGTTCACAATTGCAATTGCAATCAATGCACAGTTTCACAAACAAGCTAAGTATTTTGACCTCCAAAATCTGCATATGTGCAAGCAAATTCAAATAGGTTGGATCATGCTTGTTTATTGCCCAACAGATAAGATGACAGCAGATGTCTTAATGAAGGCACTGTCATGTGTGAAGCATGGTCAGAGTGCATCACGTGCTTCACATGTGGCAGTGCCTTCATTAAGACATCTGCTGTTATCTTGTCTGTTGGGCAATAAACAAGCATGATCCAATCTATTTTAATCTGCTTGTGCATATGCAGATTTTGAAGGTCAAAATACTTAGCTCATTTGTGAAACTGTGTATTGGTTGCAATTGCAATTGCAGACTGATTGTCACCATATAAAATAGTGGCGTTTGCAGGTGAGAAACCAATTTCTGTACATAGGTTTTGAAGCTAAATGATTTCTTTGGTAGTGTTACAATTCATTATTTCTTTTCTTTTCTCTGTTCTCACTATGTTCCTCCAAGTCTCTATGTTTGAACCATGCCTGGACCATTCTCTCTTCTTTTCCCTGTTACAACCCTCATTTTTCACCTAAGTCTTAAGCACCTGAGTTATTTTATCTAGATGTGCACCAATCTTATCTTATCTTATCTTATCAGATCTGATTAGTGCTCTACAATCTTATCAAGTCATGTGATCAAGGTCTAGACCTATGATGTCACAGCACATTGTTAATGCATGGCCACAGCCTTGCCTTATCATGACCTCATGAATCACATAACCTATGCTCCTCATGGTAAACATATGCTTAAACACATGTTAGTCTAACCTATTATAGTTATATCACTCTCATGATATGTCATACCTTACCAATCACTATCCCACACCTGAAGGTGACCTTTGACAGAATGTCTAGGTGCTGCACTCGAACTCAACTTTAGAAGAAAAGGTGTTGGCAAAGAGAATCCAACGAGAACAAGACTAGCTTGTTCCGTTGCTACATTCAAGTATTTATACTACGAGTACATGTGCACAGACCAAGCTGTGTCTGACCTACCCTAAACTACATGCTACTACAATGAGGCAAAAGGCTATACAAGGCTATGCGGAATGGAAGAGAAGCATGCCTTGTGTTTACAATGCGGAAGTCTAGATCGTGATGTCATAGTGACATCATATTACGTAATGCAGTGCTTGATAAGATAAGATAAAGGACTGAGCGCTTGTGTTACATTTGGGCGCTCTGGACTTGTACTAAAAAGAAAAGAAAAGATAAGCGCGTACGGCGCTAAAATGAAAAAGGACTAGAGACGACTAGCGTTTGCAACAAACAGTCACTGAAACCAAACCACACCATGAGTGGACCTATAGGGATATGCAAACCCTACCACCTAATGAGCAAAAGGATTGGAGAGATGCGTGTCAAACAGAACTTGACATGCTCTGAGAGAGACAAGTCTTTGAACTTGTAGATGCACTGAAAGGCCGCAGAGTTATCTCAAATCGCTGGATATTTGATGTCAAACCTGATGGCCACAAAGGCGCCCGCCTCGTAGCGAAAGGCTTCTCCCAAGTCGAAGGTATTGATTTTGACAACATATTCTCCCCTGTCGTGAGGTTTGAGACAGTGCACTTAATGCTTGCACTGGCCTCCCTCGAGAACTGGCATATAGAGGGATTGGACGTCTGAAGCGCCTATTTATATGGCAAGCTGGACAAAGAGATCTACATGAAACAACCTGAAGGTTTCTCAGTCAGAGGACAAGAGCATAAAGTGCTCCGCCTAAAGCGTGCCCTCTATGGCCTTAAACAAGCCGGACTAGCCTGGTGGGAGACTCTTAACAAGTCCATGAAAGATCTCGGATTTGAATGTCTGAAGTCCGATGCAGGCATCTTCATGTTTAAACAGAAGAATACTTCTATTGTCGTCACAGTTATCTATGTTGACGATGCCCTATTCTGTGGCCCAGATATTAAAACGGTTAAGGAGATAAAAGATGCTTTTATAAAGCACTGGGAATGCAGAGACTTAGGTCCTGCTAAAGAATTCCTCCACATGAACATTCAACGAGACGGCAGCAAGATCTTAATTGATCAATGTGCCTATCTAGAAAAAATCCTAATACGATTTGATCTTGTCAATGCTCGTGTGGCTCCCACACCTCTACCACAAGGGTATCATCCTGCTGCCTACGATGGCGCAGTTGACCTAAAGATCAGATCACTCTTCCAACAAGTGATCGGCTCCTTGCTATATCTTATGCTCGGAACCCGCCTGGACATTGCATTTGCAGTAATCGCTCTGTCGAAACACGCTGCCAAACCTTCAACAGAACATCTTGATCGTGCATTTTACATATGCCACTATCTACTTGGAACAAGATACTACTCCCTCGTATTTGATGGATCCTCAGAAGCAGGCCTCATAGTGTTCACTGATTCAGATTGGGCATCTGATCCTCTCTCTCGTCGCTCTCAGACCGGCTGGTTCATTAAACTAGCTGGATGCATCTTCAGCTGGCAATCACGCCAACAAAATCGCATGGCTTACTCATCCACCGAAGCCAAATATGTTGCTCTATCTGATTGCAGCAAACAGATTGTCTGGATTAGAATGATCATGGAAGAAATGGGCTACAACTTAAAGCCTATACCGATCTGTGGCGACAACCAAGGTTCCATGTTCATGGCAAACAACCCTGTTACGGAAAGTTGGTCTAAACACATTGATATCCGATGGCATGGCATCCGAGACTTTGTCAAGGAAGGCCTCATTGAGATTTTCTTTGTAGAAGGTACTAAAAACCCTGCTGACATGTTTATCAAGAACCTAGGTATAGAAGCCCTTACAAACTGCTGACGTCAACTTGGCCTTGTTCTCTATGACAAATCACAATCCTAAAGGGATCATTCACTTGCTTATGCGCTCAGAGTAGCTGCTTAGCAAGGGGAGGTGTTGAATGAACATTACCTCATTCTACAAAGTGTAATACTTACAGCGCTAGTATTACGTAAGCACATGTACATACATCCGCTTACCTGACTGAGTTTAGAATAGCAACTTGCATTCAACCACTACGTGCTAACTTCAACCCGTCAGAACCTTCCTGGTAAGCCTAGCCCTCTATCTGGTCTACTCAAGTGTAAGTGTTGCTGTATGGCGCACTGACATTTCATCATATACTTCTCCTTTCTTACGCATATTGATACCTTGTAGTGTACTTAACAGGTATACAATACATAGTTCTGATCCATTCAGTACTGAGTGTACATCAGAACTTTTACAAAAGTCTTATGTATGCCACACTGATCACTGATCATCTTCCTGACCTTCGTCATCGCCATTCCTATTGCCCCTCCACGTGATACTTGCTCTGGTATCTGCTCCCTATACATATATAAGAGCTTGCTCTCACTGATGCTAGACAACAATCTTTATTCCCTGTTCACATTCTATTGTCCCTTCCTTTAAGTGTTGGCACGACCAGTGCCCTTCCACTTTTTTTTGAACGTCCCTACACTAAACCAGTGCAGCCGTTCCCGCCATCTGTCTAGTGCCCCGCTCGCTGTCTACTACTGTTCCACTCGCTGTCTACTACTGTCCTGCTTGCCACTGTGTCTGCCATCTGTATCCCGCGACTGTTCTGACCATCTGTATCCTGCCCACTGCTGTTCCTACTGTCTCTGCCCACCAGCCACAACTCCTCCACTCTCATCCACCCCTGTCTTCCAAACTGCCCCACCCAGCTTTGCCCCCTTTCATTTGACAAAAATGTTCGAGCCACGCTTGGGCTTTGAGCCCAGAGTTGCTAAGGCACCTGCAGCCAAAATGTTCACGGCTTCCATGAAGTCAGCACTCAATCAGGCAAAGGCAGCTCTGGAGAAAACCAGAGAATGTATAAAGTCACAGGTGGACAAACATTGTCGAGCAGCCCCTAATTACAAGATCAGAGATCTTGTCTGGTTATCAACTTCGCACCTAGATCTGGGATCTGAACGCCCGTCTCCTAAATTATCGAAACAATGGATTGGCCCCTATCAGGTATTGGAGCAGAACGGACCTAATGCAGTAAAACTGTTGCTGCCAAAGTCCAACCTAATGCATCCCACCGTGAATGTCTCATGTGTGAAACCTTACATTGAACCTTGAGAAGGCCAACCATTGTACAAACCTGGTCCGTTGCAAGTCAATGATGAAGGAGTTGAGGAATTTGAAGTTGACTACATTGTCGACTCCCACCCTATCTGTCGGGGATTCTGCTACTTGGTCCACTAGAAGGGATACAAAGATGACAATCACACTTGGGAGCCAGCCTCCGCCTTGAAAAATGCACAGGATGCTATTAAAGAGTTCCACGCATCCCATCCCAACACTCCTCAGAAGTTATGGATGGTCCATGAAGTTTTCGATTCGCTCTTCTTGCCATACGAGAACTTGATGAATGGCTCAACCGAACCCTTGTCTGATCTGGAATCTCAGGCTTAGAAGGGGGGTAGTGTTGCAAATCTCACTTCACTATCTCTTATCTTATCTTATCACAGCGCTAATCTAATCGATCTCACCTTATCAACACACTTATCCTTCTATTTTATCAATGATGTCATGGTCTAGAACCTGACACATGTTTTACATGAGGCCAGCTTTTTTTCATTTCCACTCAGCTTCTCTTCCATTTGATGCATAGCCTTGCTTCCTTCTCTTACCCTTGTGAGAACAGTATACCCTTATATAGCAGATAGTGTTAGACACAGCTCGGTCTGTGCGCATGTACTAGTAGTATAAATACTTGAATGCAGCAACCAAACAAGCTAGTCTTGTTCTGGTTGGATTCCCTCTAATCAGTTCCCTCCATCCTACTCTTGTCTTTAGTTGAGGTGCCTAGTCCTTGTAATTAAGGTTGCCTTCAATGTGAGGGGGGAACATGGTCTGAGACATCCTTAGAGAAGACCGAGGCATAGGTGGAGTATTCAGAGGGAAGGTCGGGAACAGGTTTTGCTTTCTTGGCAGCCATTGCTAGCTCCGTTGCTGAGGTAACTTTAGCACAGATGGAGGAATTCAGAGGGGCAAAGCAACAGACACCGCAGATAACACAGTTGATGGTTTGATTTTCTTTAGCCCTGAGCAAGTAGGCTTTGGGGTTGTCGAAGTCCATGTAGGAATGGAGCCGGTCCTGAGTATCGTGTTTGATGATGGTATGCTGAGGAGGTTTGAACGGAGTGGGAGATGGAGGGGAGAAACTGGAGTCATGGCAATGAGAGTCAGCTACATAAGTGGAGTATAAGTCCTTTGATTGATCACAGGACTCATCAATGGTAAGGGTTTGGGCTTTCCAATCGATGGAGGGGTTCATGGCACGAAGCCAAGGGAGGCCAAGGATAAGATTTTCCTTGCCACAGGACATGACATAGAAGAGGACCTTTTGAGAGATCCCCTTGATGTTGGCGTAGAGAGTACAAGAGTAGCGGATTTTGCCGTTCTTGTTTGAGGACTGGTCGACATTTCGAACCAGGATAGGGGTGTCGAGTTTTTCTAGTGGAAGGCAGTGTTTTCATGTGAACATCCAGTCGATACAGGAGATATCTGCACCGCTGTCAATAAGGGCGCAGATGTCAACAACTTTCATTGTGTGCGAGGGTACAATCAGCTGCAGGGGAATGTGCATAGATTTGGCAGACTGAGATACAATTACAGGCGCACACATAGTGTTACAATTCTCATTTTCCACCTAGGTCTTTAGCACCCACATTATCTTATCTTATCTTATCTAAGCGCGCGCCAATCTAATCGCTATCTTATCTCGCTACAAGCGCTCAACCTTATCTTATCACATCATGTGACATGGTCTAGACCCACATGATGTCAGACCTCATGGTTAGCGCATACTCAAGGCATGGTAACCTCATTGTGTAAGTCTAGACCATCGTTCCCACGACCATGTAAACCATTAGTACATATATAGTAGTTTATCCCACAATATGTTAGTGCTCACTAAGCACCTGCCCTAATGTATGCCTCATGGCATCCTCATGTATAGTAGTATATAACAATGCAAGTACCAGCCAGACTCCTTAGTCTGTTCTGGTTGATATCCGACCATAATAGTTCCCTCCCTTCTCAGAGTTATTAGTCTTTGAGGTGACCTAGTGTGCCATTCCTGTATAGGTTTGGTCGTTGCCAACACATAGCTCTAGGAGATCCTTGTGTTGAACAAGGTCTCTGTTTTAAAAATCCTTCTTGCACTTGGAAAAGCGCACTCTTCCAATGGTGTCTTCATCGTCGTCGTCGTCCTCTATCTCCTCAAGCTTGGGGAGGGTTTCTTCGACACACTGTACCTTTCTCTTAGGTGGTTGCAACGCGAAGTTGGGGCAAGAGGTGGAGGTGTGTCCAGTTTTGTGGCAGCAGAAGCAGAGGTTCTTCTCAATGCAACACTTTTGCTCTTCTGGGGTAGGCTTCCCAACTTTGATAGTGTCGATGTCCATAGTGTTCGGGTCATGAGTGGGGGTGGATGAGGAGGAGTGGGAGAACGACGTGGGGTTACGGAGGGGGTTGTGGGAACGGGAGATAATGAAGTTGGCGGTATCTCATTGGGTCTGGTACTGGGTAGAGTGTTGGTACCATTCGTCAATGGTCTTGGGTACTGTATCCATAGAATAGATTCGGCAAGTGAGAGCAGGGGGAATTCCGACTCCGAAGTAAGAGATCAGGATGTTAGGGTCAACGATCTCTGCCTGGGTGACGTGGTTGTGGAATGTGGTGATGTATTCCTGGAGGGAGGGTTCGTAGGGTCCTCCTTTCTTCTTCTGAACCACCTGCTTGGTGGTAAGCCAGGCGATGGCGTTGCTGATGGTGTTGTGGTGTTTAAAGGCGGCCTTGAAGAGCTTAATAAAGTCCTTGAAGGTCCCCATGGTGATGGTTCCATCGTCAGCAATGGAGTTTTGATGAAAGGTCTGGGCCCAGGTAGAGGCGGATCCTTTGGTCATGAACAAGAGGGCAAATGTGATTTTCTTCACATCAGAGTTGTAGACATTTACATTGACGGAGAGGTAGAAGTTGACTGAGGTCAACCAGGGCATGGCTTTTTGATAAGAGCCATTGAAGTGTTCAGAGGAGGCAATGCAGAGCTCGGTAGGTTTCGACATGGGTGGTGGTTGAACGGGGGTGGGGGAAGGAGGAGCAGGGTCAGGAGGTAGGGAAAGAGCTGTTCGCAAGTGGAGTGACAGGGACAAAGTTTCGTCTTCTTCCTCATGAGAGGGAATGAGGACGTCAGGCTCCGAAGTGAGATCTTCGAGGCTGGAGTGGGCAGAGGGTTCTGGCGAGGTGTCGACAGGGTATGGGGCAGAGGGTTGTCACCTTAAGCAATGGGGATCAGGGTTATGAAGTGGTCGAGAAATGGTGGCAGTTCACAGCAATGGTGACCGTTTAGAGAAGCTAGATCTTTTGTTACACTTGGTCCAGGTAGAAACGAGTGTAGCCTCTGAGAATACGGGAGGACAAGGTTATTGTCAGAGTGACAGTGACAAGGACGAAGGTAATGTTACAATCAAGTGTCACAATGAGAGACAAGGGTGTCATCGAGGGTGACGACTGCAGATATCACTCAATCAAATGTCGAGGTGAAGGTTACTCAATCAAGTGAAGAGTAACGAGATGAGGGATGAAGAGAGCGTCCACTCAAAAGTAGGAATAGGACTTCCAGAGGTTCTTCCCACTGAAGGGTTGTCAAGGAATGGGCTAGATTGCAGAGAGCACCAAAGTACAAGGGAGTACAGAGGAGATCTAGCTTAGGGAATATGGAAGGTATGGAGGGGTTTATATAGTACAAGGGAAATGAAGATGACTAAGCTGATGGAACACCATGGAACATGGTGGAAGAAAGATGAGTAGTCCACAGTTGTGAAGATGAGTCAGAATGACTGCAGATGAGTAAGTATTATAAATAAAGTGAGTCATGATGAGTCATGTTGACTGTGGATGAGTCACAATGAGTCATGCTGACTGCGGATGAGTCATGTGGAGGAAATAATGACTAAGCAATGGGTCAAGGGTATTATGTCATCATAGAAGAAAGAAAAGGTCAGAGCGTGGTTTGAACGCAGTGACTTGGTAGTCCATAGTGAGAACAAGTGAAAAGAAAACAAACAAACAATGAAATGTAACAACCACCACAATGTCGACAGCAATGACAATGACGACTCCACCACCACCCAACGGCATGACTTCACCACCACCACTGCGACTACAACTCCACCACCACCACCACCACAACGTCGATGGTGATGTGATGACAATGACAGCAACACCAGCACCACCGGTACCACCATGATGGCGATGGCGACTCCACCACCACCACGACTCAATGTTCAACCACCACCGCCACCACAATATCGACGGTGACACGACAACAACAACGGCAGCACCAGCATCACCAATACCACCATGCTGCTGACGGCGACTCCACCACCACCACGACTCAACATTCAACCACCACCACCACCACAACGTCGACAGTGATGTGACAACAACAACAACGACACACTGCCAACGTGCCCCAGATTGACGACATGGACAACGGGGATGGCAGCACCTGTTGAATGAACATTATTTCATTCTACAAAGTGTAATACCTACAGCGCTAGTATTACATAAGCACATGTACATACATTCACTTACCTGACTGAGTTTAGAATAGCATCTTGTACTCAACCACAACGTGTCAACCTCATCTACAGAACCTCCCTGGTAAGCCAAGCCCTCTGCTTTCTGGTTCACTCGTGTAAGTGCTGCCATATGGTGCGCTCACTATTCATCAGGTTATGAGCCCTGATAGCCAAAGCAGTACATTGCGCCTTTATGGCTGCAGTACCTGCTAGCTCCAGAAGGTTCACTGCTGCACAAAAACGCTGCACACAGAGGTTGAAAACCTACACCTTGCACTTCATTGCAGCAGTGGTCTTGTACCTCCGGAAGGGGGAACCTATGTCAGTTCAAAATGCTGACTAGTTCACATCTACAGAACCAATCATCTCTTCCTCCTCTGCAGTTACCATCCCCGTCTTCACAGGTGCCAACTGGTCCCAATGGTGGCCCATTATGTCCTCATACATCAAGTCAACTGGATGCACCTGGGTACTAACCGTCATCGCGCCCACCTACAACTCTTCTGCCTCCTTCGAGGAGACCAACTTCTGGATCTCCTGGAACAAGGCAAATGACACAATCACCAGCACCATCAAGCTGTACCTCTTGGAATCCCTGAGGAGAAAACACTTCTCTGAAGACAACACTGTTACGATTCGTGTGGGCCCCTATCTGTTTTCTTTCCTTCCCTTCTTCTTTCACTCCCTAAACCTGCCTTTCTATTTCCACTTTTGTGTAATACTTAGTCATCCACAGCTTCTCACTGCTTCTTGCTGCGGATTACCTACCCATTTCACCATATTCCATAGCATTCTATGGCGCCACTTTTACCAACCAATCACGGTTGTTCTTATTGTTCTTCCTTTCACTTATAAGCAGCTCGATGTTACTCTTAGTATCTTTAACCTTGACCTCCTCAAGTATCCCCTAGATACGTCTTGGAATATATCCCTTGTTCTTGAAACCCTCTGTGTGACCTCGTCCTGCACTTGAAAGGATGCTTCAACCTCTGAGCTTTTAACTTAGCTGCACAGGTTGTCTTTGTCGCTCTCAACCTCTTGTCTTCGATCCCTCGACCCTCGAAGAACCTTGTTGTCTTGATCCCTCTGATCCTCAAGACTCCCTCAGTCCTTGCCCCTCGCTCCAAGACCTTCTTCTCGAGGCTACACTTGTTCCAACCCGGACCAAGTGTAACAAACGCTGCCGCCCTCGTACAAACGCTCAAGGATGAATATGACACCCCCGGCATCACCAGGGCCTTCTCACTCTTTAAAGAGCTGCTCGAAATGAAGGTGGCCCAATCCTCTCATCCCGCTCTCTCCATCAACAAAGTGGAGACTCTATTCTCGCGCCTTCAGGCTGCAGGATATGAGCTCTCCCCCAAAGTCCAGGTGATGCTTCTGCTCGCCAAGCTCCCTCCCTTCATGGATGTCATTGTGCAGATGATTGCGCAGAAGAAGGACACCACCAGCAAGTTCGTCGACCCCTTCGTTGACGATATAAGAAAGGCTGTGGTCCTGTCATGGGACCAGCTGTTGCGCTATGCCCAGACACAAGGCAATAACCCTGGCAGCACAATCACAATACTTGGACAATAGGAAAACAATCAATAACACAATCAATTAGGCAACGAAATACCCTCAATACAAGCAAGACAAGAACAATACTAGTAGGGGGCCAAATGGTGAACCACTACAAGGAGTCTAGGTGGGGAATGAACAAGAAAAGACTAGGGATCCTTGATGGAAACCCAGGTCACTATATACTATCAGCCTGTGGCTGTACTATGCTATGCTATGGCTATACTATACTATAAGTGTCCATCATTGGGACCAATCTATCTCTAACTATGCTATATCTAGGCTATGCAATAGGCAGTGCACACACGGTAACAACGAGGTGTGGCAGCACGAGGTATCCTGCCGTGTGACTATGTGGCAGAGATCTGATCCATCGGTAATCTATAGATCTATTGAGATGCAATCGAGATCTGAGGAGATTCCATTGAGATCCAATCTAGCAATCAATCGAGATACAGTACAATCTAGATAGGGATCTGAGATCCACTATGCCTATAACAAGCTATATGGCAACATGCATAACATTCGTGCTCTACCATGTACAATCCATGTGTTATCCATGAGGGCTATGATGTCATAGGAATGACCAATGCTATACGATGATGTCATGGTCTAGAACCAATAACCAATGCACTGCAATCACGTGACTATGCAATAAGCGAGCACTAAGAAGTGGGCGTCTATGTCAATGCTATGACAGGTGGTTATGCGAGCGTCTGATGTGGGCGTCTAAGAACAATGCCTTGTAAGACGGACAACTATTCAATGGTTCTATGGCAGGCGCTAGATGCGGGCAGCTATGACTATGGTGTGCGCTTATGATGGGCACCAATGCAATATTTCAATGGTCAAGGACTATATTCAATGACTATAGACGAGGACTATACACGGTTTAGGGGAGTTCGTAACACCAGCGCCATATGATCGAGGCTCCTCAAGCTCACAAGATCAGTGCTGTCAAGCGCAAGGGGGACGACCCCGAGTTCAAACAGCAGCAGCAGTCAAATGACAGCAGTGCTAGAAAAAACAAGGGGAAGCATGGCAAGCATGGTGGTAAGAAACGCCAAGAGCAGGAGGCCTCCTCCTCCAACCAAGACCATGACCATGACCACACCCACATCGCCTCCATTGCCTACACCACCGGTCCTGAGCCCTTCCCAGATCCTCGTGCCATCGCCAACCGTCCTGCCCAACTCTACCAGGGGCACCAAGGCCCACCTGCTTGTCCTCACATACAGCAGGTGTTTTCTCTCGCCCACTGGCTTGAGATCACCCCCTCAATTGAGATGATTCACTCTCTTGATGCAGGATTATCACGGCAAGGCCCCTCCTTCCTCGCCAGCATCCAACTAGCCACCACCACCTCCTCCTCTGAACCACTCACCACAAGGCTTGAGCCTACCTACGAGTCAGAAGATGATACTCCTCCCCCCTCCAAATGTTCTCGAAGGAATGCCATCATGGCTGCTCTCTCCAACAACTGGGATGAAGATGACTTCATCGATGTATACTGGTTGGATGATGAGATGGAGGTTGGCCCTGTCCTTCCGCAATTTTTGAAGTCAGTACCCTCTTTCTACAGCTCCACAAGGAACTCGCTAATAGCTGCATCTGTGCTTACAGCTGGTAGTTACATATCCTTGTGTAGTAGCATAGAAAAATGCAATATGGACATTTGCACCTGCTCTAAATGTGCACACCATAAGCATGAGGCAAAACAACTTTGGATCCTTGACTCCGGT
>JBBPME010000167.1:9053-29632 GCA_038090155.1 Rossbeevera pachydermis
AATAAAATAAAAAATAAAAATAAAAAATATGGTTGTTTTCTTTTTTTATTTATTTACACGATGTATATCATGATCATGGGATCTAGTATGTCCATCACTCGGTCATCATGCACCATAGAGAGATATTATATTTTGCTAAAGACAATCAACTTCTTCGTGGAAAGGGAATAAGGACACATTAATTTTAAATTAATGCAGAGAGTTCTTGTCGCCTTATCCCCTACTACGTGCGCAGGAAGTCCGCATATATACACCGGTCTCGATATGCCTTGTTTCAGCTGTAATCCATATCTCTAAACGAAAGTCGTATTCTGGGGTGACTTCAATCTAAATCGCTCACTACGCTCCTGCAGGGAAGAATGTCCCTGGTTACTATCTGTGCAAGTCGTGGAACTTGATATGTACGACCGGCGCCTCTCGACGTATCACTTTCGAATTTGGCACCTTTCCCCCCGACATGCGCGTGGTATATTTACGTTCAGCACGGTCGTCTCGACTAAATGGCGGACTCGGAATGCCTTGTCAACAAAACACAAATTTACTTCCTCTCGCAACGTAGCCCAATACCTTTCGTTCACCCTATCTCGAGATCCCGAGGAACAAGCACCGGCAACAGTTAAGATCCTCTTGCCAATCTAAACCTCAGTCTGTACAACGGCGTGCAATCCTGGCCATCATTTCGCGAATTCTAACTTCCATTCAATTTGATTCGGTTGTGTGCTGTAAAATATCGCCTCCGCGACAAGGAGAGGGGTGGATCCAATCTCAAAGACAAGGAAGAAGAGAAAGCAGAGGGTGGTTGGTTCTCTGAGACTGAGTCAGGAACGCCTCCTTGGCACTGTAGCAAGGGGCCACCGCCAGTGAGAGATATCTTACAAACCGTGAGTAGTCCAGACGAGGAACTCCGATAATCAGGCAACATATCTTTGTACGCCTCCACGCCTGCTGCCAAAAGAACGCCTGCCCACATGCAAGTGATCAGGTGTCAGCAGAACTGACGTAATAATATACGTTGCGAGGAGAGCGGATGGAAATAAGTAGAGAAGCAGGAAATGGAGCTAATGAGAGGCTTACGGACGGACAGAAAAGGGCGTTTACATACTGTACAACGGCAGACGATGTCAGCGACTCGACATACCGCCACTGGTACGGTCCGATCCGGCAAATGGATGGACACTTTAGGCCTCTACTTGAAGATTAGACAGAGTCCAACTCATAGTTGCAGACTTTCAGCGAACTTGATGTGCACCATGCTGCGAACTTACTGTCAATAGTACACATTCCCCAATACAAACCCCCAAAAGCATGACGTGAATGTACCGCATTGTCTCCGGCCACCCAAAATGGGTTAACTATACTATACTTGACCGCTTCCGAAGGGTCGCGACAAGACAACGAACTGGTTCCAGCACCTTCAAACCAGCGTTCCGAGTCTGTTCAGCTTGTTCAGAAGATACCCTCCCCGGTACTGAAACCAGCTGAGGGGCCGGCGGGGATTGACGCCGCTAGTCGGCACAACGCGAAAGATATAATGGTGGGAATTGGCTGGGAGATCTTGGAGATTCGGAAACTGAAGGGGTTCGGATGCAAACTGGGGAATTATGCGGGAAGTAGAAGGTGCCAAACACTAGTGATAACGATCATCACTATTTTAATGGATAGTGAGAGTCAGTAGGGCGCAAATGTGACCTCGATAACCCGTATGTTGGATCAAATGGGCGACTGGACGTGGGAGTGAGTGGTGTGGGCATCGGCCCAGGCCCAGTCCCGTTTACGTTCATTATTGTTATTTTTCTTAGTAGATTAGTCAGCTTCAGACAGCATGATGTGGTTTCCTTTTCTGGAACTATAACATTAGACGGGCTCAATCGAGCTGGTATTCCCGCGTTTCTGCTTTTTTTGCACTCGGGTTTTCTGCCTCAACTACTTCCTTCCCCCACTGTACGGTCTATTACTCTCCGAAGATCGTACAAGCTGACTGTTTTAGTCCTTCAGACCTCCGCCCTTTGTCGAGATGGCCTACGACGAGAAGAACCGCGTCATCGGCGAAAGTGAGAAGCACGAGTCGCTTGCGATGCTGGAAGTTCAAGATCACGACCAAGATTCTGTTTCCTCAAATTCCAAATCTGAACAACGATCCCTTGACCTCTCCGAGTCCACTACCTCACTCCCGACGCCCGCGACAGCACCCTCCAAGCCACAGCGAACGAAGATTCCTGCTTCTGCTATCATCCCTGTATGGATTATCCTCAGCTCGAGTGTCATTATATACAACAATCACGTGTACAATACCTACGGGTTCCGCTTTCCCGTTTTTCTCGTCACATGGCATCTCACTTTCGCCGTCAGTCTTTCTCTGCTTGCCTCGTTGCTCCCCCCTAACGTGACATGAAACAGGCTATTGGTACAAGAGTGTTGCAGCGGACGACTAATCTACTCGACGGTGTCAAAGACGTCCCCGTCTCTAGATCCATGTTTATCCGCTCTATCCTCCCCATTGGATTACTCTTCAGTGGCAGTCTTATCCTGAGCAACACAGCGTACCTCTATCTCAGCATTGCCTACATTCAAATGCTAAAGGTATGCCTCACTCCGCTTAGCGATGCACGTTCCTTTGTTCTATTTTCGCGTGTCACGTACACCACATGTAGCTAATGTCCGTCTCGTAGGCCTTCACGCCGGTCGCTATCCTTCTCATCTCGTGGATTACCCGAACAAAAGAGCCTAATCGGATGCTAGCCATGATCGTATGCTTAATCTCATCCGGCGTTGCCCTCGCTTCTCATGGCGAGCTGCACTTTAACCTGACCGGATTTCTCATACAAGCAGCTGCCGTCGCAGTACGTATGGCTGAACGTTTCAATCAAATCCCGTAAATCGACGCTAATACCAATTTAGTTCGAGGCATCCCGGCTAGTTATGATCGAGATTTTGCTGCATGGTCTCAAGATGGACCCTCTCGTGTCTTTACACTATTATGCACCTGTTTGCGCCGCTATTAATCTCATCATCCTTCCCTTCACAGAGGGCTTGGAACCATTCTACGCGATCGCTGCCGGTCAAATAGGCTGGGGGGTACTCATCTCGAATGCTCTTGTGGCGTTTTTACTCAACATTGCCGCGGTCTTCTTGATGGGTGCCGGCAGTGGCTTGATACTGACACTTGCTGGCGTGTTCAAGGTTAGCTTTAAAACAATTATTCGAATGTCGCGTGTTCTAACGGATCACAATAAGGATATCCTACTTGTCAGCGGTTCGGTGCTTTTGTTCGGTGCGCCTATAACGCCCCTGCAAACTTTCGGTAAGATTTCGCTGCTGATCAGGGTGGAACTATCACTGAACGACGGATTCAAGGGTACTCTATCGCTCTGGGTGGTCTTGTACTGTACAAGACATGCGCTGGGAAATAATGCGGCACAGTGCCATATCCTTTTTTTTTTGCCCCGCTACAAGGATTTAATAGACACTTTCCTCTCGGACTCTCCACGCGGAGCTGTGGCAGAAGTTTATTCCTTGAGCATGATCCCCTTCCCTCGCCGTCTACCAATGTCGATGGGTTTTCCCGCTCTGCCATTTGGTGGGCGGCTCAGTCTGTTGTTTTGCTACTGCTTTCGATACCCGGTCTTCCTCTTGGGCTCCACTATGCTGCAGATTGCGTTCACTACTCTTACAGTATTAACCGATACATTCATAGATATACATAGCGCCTACAATCGTGCAAGAATCAATATATTCATCGTCGCGAGACCATCCATCTACGATCGGGCACCGCGCTACTATATGCTACCTGGTCGTCAATTATAGCAATCATATCTCATTTCAAGGGAACGCCCTGTCCGTGGGATCGTGCCTGGTTTCTGGAGGTCATTGATCCGAGCTGTCGTTATCAAACAATGTTGCTGTAATAATAAGAAGCCACTCTTCAGTTGGTGTGCAGTTTTCCCATTGGACCCTTCGCTTGCCAATCTTCAACCTCAATAACGCTCGTTTCGCCCTAAATTTTGCCACGTTTACGATGCATGTTGTGTGTGAACGCTGATCCTCAAAGTGAAGTCTGTCGAAAACCAGAGGAAACACAGTTGACCTGCAGACATATATGCTTTACGAAATAAAAATTATTATTATTTTACTTCTACTACTATCACCTTCTTTGAGTCATTGCTTTGTTTTTACAATAAGTGGCGCCACCGTAATCACGCCATTTGGCATTGTCTCGGTCGCGAACTCGAGGCTGCAACGTCAACTTGAATACAATAATGCCGTGAACCCCATTGTGTTGACGAATGAATCAACCACCACAATAGGCATATGTATCATAAGACCATGATGGTACCTTATTTCACGGGCGTCGAAAGAGGTACTACTGTAGTACAGTAGAACCCGTCATAACCTATACCCCCTCGGGATATGTCCCAGGGTATGGGTTACAAGGGAAATCGAATATTACGGCATGTATTAGTGAAGATTTGTAAGGAAAATAACTAGTTATTTTACTACTCTTCATTCCTAACATACTTCAGATCAATTAAAATGTGAGAGTGGGGATGGAGGCGAGGGCGACGGGGACAGGACAAGTGGGAAAGGGTGGGTAAGGACAAGGGTGGTGGTTGGAGGTGGGGGCGGGGGCGGGGGCGGCGGCAGGGCGGGGGTGAGACAGGGACGTGACAAGGATGGAGGCGAGACGAGGACGGGAATGTGTGGGAGGAGGGTGCACGGCAGTGATGAGATGGGATAGGCATGAGGTGGGTGGGGGCGGGAGTGGGAGTGGGGGCAGGGGCGAAGGCGAGGGTGGTGATGGGACGGGATGAGCGTGAGGAGATGGGTGGTGAGGCATTGAGGGCGGGGGTGAGCCTGCTGATGGGACGGATGAAATGGTGGGCGAGGACGAGGACAGGATGGGGTGAGCATGAGCTGCAGCGACTGCACAATCGTGCACATTGTGTTGTCACTGCCGCATGCCCACAATGAGAACGAGGGAGGATGAAGGTCACTCTTCGCGGTTCCCAGGGTTAGTGTCAGCGATCTGGATTCGGGATATGATGCATGATGATCAGTGGTCACGACGAACAAACAAACGATGGCAAACTTGTAAAATTACTCATTCGATGCTTCTCTCTCAACTTTTAACCGTCCGTTTCGATGAGATTGACTTTCACCCGGAACAAAAAATGGATGATGCTTTCAATCCGTATGCGCGCTCCACAATATGGCCATTTCGCATGCATAAGGTTGCACTTCTCAGTTTCGTTGTGTACTCTGTTGTCGATGGAAAGAGGTATTCCTGCCCTACCGCCCGGCGCCGAGGCGGCGATCGCAGAGACAATAAAGCAAGGTTCCTTATTTCGTCTGACCGCGTCAACCCAGAGCATTGACATAGCATCAGGGTAGATCACCACTGACCGTTCGATCAAATATACATTCTTTGTTGGTTAAATTGTTCGTTCCGAGAATTTAGGCCGCTTAGGATGTGGCTATGGAATGCTTTGGAAATTTATGAGTAGAGCAGGGGGTGCATTGCAGGATCGTACAAAGGAGAGCTGGTTAAGCGATCGACGACTGGGTAGGGTGACATACCGATCGATCCAGGTCATTGAGGGACGTTGAAAACGCGGGTGATGTCCTCGCCTGCTCAGAAAGTGATGTTTGTTTGAGGAGTGAGAATGCGCAGGATCGACATGGGAGTCATTGGGAGAGCTAGCAAGCGTTGATGAAATGACTCGGATTCAGACCAGCTAAGAGCTTACTCCTTGGTCCAGAAGATCCACATCCATATTGCGTCAAGGCGTGTGGCGATATGGCAAGTACATACATGACGACCTTGACAAGCAAAATGGACCCACCCAACCATTCTTCAGTTGTTCAGAGGTTCGGCATACATAGCAGGAGTCTGGCGTTTCGAAGTGCGCGAATATGGTCAAAACTTGCATACGCTCCTTGGTGATCACTGATGACTAGCTCTATCCATTCCATTGGCGTGGGTTTGACCAATACATGGACAACACCTGCATGTCATCTACCAGCAACCAAGCTAAGACTGGTTCCGTTTAGCATGAATGAGGACGGCGAGGATGATAGCACAAAAGTACCTTCGCGCGAGAAACAAGCCACGGAGTGAATTTCTCGTATCGTTCGAGACCCATTACATATATTATACGAACAGTGCAGTAAATGATTTTTCGGTTGGAAGTATAGCTTGGATCGTGGCAGTCTGGCTTTAAGGTCAGCTGAACCTTGTGATCGTTCGACGACGACACGTACATGAAGCTGCCCAGACCCGCGCATGCAGTATGTATGTGAATTCACGTGGTTGTCCTATCGGCAATACTAGCACGCCGTAGCGAAGGACGGCTCCGCGATCTGCCGAGGAAAATGTAACCCCGAGCCGACGTCCCAGTCGACAGGGTAAATTGCCGCAGGTAGCGTCGGCACTCGATGACGCTCCGAAGTTGTCAAATGACAGGTATGTTATGTTATGGTGTGAATTATCATAGGCGGCGGCAAGCAAGCAAGTAAGAATAATATTCCTGCAGAAATGCAGCGCAGCGGTTGGCGTATGTACGGTATGTGCGTCCCTAGTGTTTGGACGGACCGGAGCCACCACGACAAGCGTGTGAACCCGGCACGTAATCCAGCGAGTCGGACCTGTGGGCGTCGCTTGCGAGAGTTGGTGTTGTGGATAAGTTTATGGATCGAGTCAGATACAAGAGGAAAGCTGAACAGATACCCAGTGGGTCTATCAATCGGAAGGGCTGATAGCAATTGATTAGTGGGTTGGAGTTATATTTATACTACGACGCGTGCTCGACGGGGGTATTTCCATTTCTGGCGCTGACAGCTGCAGCGTGCAAGCATAAGGACTCATCAAAATAGCAGCAAAAGCCTCATGTCAAGTTCGAGAGAATGTGCAGTAAACATTGCATGACTGTAGCGCAGGATCATGGATATTTTATGAGAATCCTCGGCGAGCGCTCAGGTTTTCCAGAAAAGGCATTCAGTAATATTGTTGTGGATATCGGCACCAGTACATAAGCGAACAATGGAGTCGTCGTCGTCCCTTTCCTAGTCCCCTTTTTGTCACTTTCTTCCACCATGTACGCTCCCTCCTTTCATGTTCTCAGTGCATTGTTTACTTTTCTCTTAGGTCGGACGTCTCCACCGCCGCGGCCAGCTCGGCGACTACAACGACGTTCCTCACCGCCCTTGTTTTCAATGCCGCCGTATTTGGCATTCAAATCGCCGCATTTACCCTTCTCCGCCCCTACTTCAAAACTGTATATGAGCCCCGCACGGTGACTCCAGTAGACGAGTGCGTCATGTTGTATCAATACCTCAAGGCTGCTACTTCTAACTACGGTTTATTTCAGAGAACGTGTCCCGCCATTCAATACCGGGCTGCTCACATGGCCTATAACACTCTTCAACGCAAATTACGAAGACGTCCAGCGCGTCAACGGCACCGACGCTTATTTCTTCGTCCGATTCCTCCGCGTCATGGTTCGCGTGCTGGTCCCTATCTGGGTCATATCTTGGGTCGTACTTTTGCCTGTAACTTCAGTCAATAATTCCATCCCTGGCAACACTGGCCTGAGCAGATTTACATTCGGAAACATTGAGCCTACTCACCAAGACAGATATGCCGCTTTTATCATCTTGGTTTGGTTCTCGACTTGTAAGTACCTCAAGTTAAATCTTTGGTATCCATGCAAACCTTGTTTTGTCCTAATTTGCGTCCCACTTGTAGTTTGGGTTTTCTGGAATATCAAGCACGAAATGACTCATTTTATCAATGTCCGCCAGATCCATCTCATCGATCAAGTACATTCTCGCTCCGCGCAAGCCAATACTATTTTGGTTTCTGGCATTCCTTCCAAGTATCTGTCTGTAAAAGCCCTGAAAGATCTGTACTCGCGTTTCCCAGGTGGTGTGAAGAAGATTTGGATCAATCGGTATGTCGTCTCCGGTCGTCAAGTTGCTTAATTCATACAAATGCGCTGTTTGCAGTGATCTCAAGGAGTTGCCTGGCATTTATGATCGCCGTCTCGCAGCATGCGGGAAACTGGAGTCTGCCGAGACCACCTTACTTTCTACCGCCACAAAGCTTCGTGCGAAAGCACTCAAAAAACAGGGCGACGGTGCTGTATACTCCCCAGAGTCCACCAATGACGCTGAACGTAATCTTACTCTTGCCGAGCGCCTCGTTCCACGTGCAAAGCGCCCTACTCATCGTCTCCCTCTCAGCTTCATGCCTTTCGCTCTTCCTTTCATTGGTCAGGAGGTCGACACTATTGAATGGTGTCGGGAGGAGATCGCCACCACTACTGCCCTCCTTCGCAAAGCTCGCAGGACCATTTCTCATGATTCCCCTCTCCCTACTTCTGATGATGCGAATAAAGGAACAGACACAGATGCCAACGAGAGTTCAGCACAGTCGTACCCGCCCCTGAACTCGGCTTTCATCACCTTCAATCAACAGATTGCGGCACACATGGCATATGGTTCTCTTGCACACCACGCCCCGTACCGCATGGCTGATCGATACCTCGAGGTTTCACCCGAGGATGTTCTCTGGGGTAACCTTGGCATGAACCCTTACGAGAAGCGCGTCCGTCTGGTCATTAGTTATGCCCTAACAGCAGCTTTGATTATTCTTTGGGCATTCCCTGTCGCGTTCGTCGGCCTCATATCTAACATCGAAGGTCTGTGTGTCAGGGAGAGTTGGCTCGCGTGGCTCTGTACCATCCCAAAAGTGGTCTTGGGTATTATTGAGGGTATCCTCCCCCCAGTCTTACTAGCTGTCCTCATGATGCTTCTTCCCATCATTTTGAGGTTATTAGCCCGTTTTGAGGGTATCCCTACCCGTACAGGATTAGAGCTTAGCTTGATGACACGCTTTTTCATATTCCAAGTGATTGTAAGTGTTCCTCGCTATCGAGGAGAAGACCTTATTCACTTCACGGTTTGGTAGCATTCATTCCTTATTGTGACTTTGAGCTCTGGAATCATAGCTGCGCTCCCAAGCATCCTGAAGGATCCCAGCTCCGTTGCCAATTTGTTGGCGACGTACCTTCCCCAGGCATCAACCTTCTTCCTTACGTGAAGTTTTCTCTTTTCTTTTCTTGTCCATCTCTAACGCTCACCTATGTTAAACAGGTATATCATCCTGCAGGGACTCTCCGGAGCTGCGGGCGGTTTCCTTGCCATTGTTCAATTGGTTGTCTACTATGTGATGTTGTTCATACTTGGAAGCACTCCTCGCTCCATATACAACATCAAGTTTGGTCCCCGGAGTGTCGCATGGGGCACTTTGTTCCCAGGCATCACTCTGCTTACTGTGATCAGTCAGTCTATGTATCCATGCTCAAAATTTATTTCTAATAATTTGCATAGCTCTTGGCTATTCGATCATATCTCCTATTATCAATGGCCTTTCTGTCTTCGCCTTTTTCCTATTCTATCAACTCTACAAGTACCTCTTCTTGTATCAATTCACTCAGCCAGCTACTACAGATACCGGAGGCTTGTTCTACCCCAAAGCCATTCAACATGTATTCGTGGGCTTGTATGTCCAGCAGATCTGTCTCTGTGCACTGTTCTTCCTTGCTCGGGATGAGAATAACAACGCTAGCGCACTCCCCGAGGGTATACTGATGGTGGTGTTGATCTTTTTAACTGTGAGTCCCAATTTTTTGCGTCAACTCTAACACTGCTGACACACTTCTTTTGTAGGTCGGCTTTCAAATTATGATCAACAATTCTTACGGCCCACTCATCAGTGCCCTTCCCCTCAGCATGGCTGACAAGACCTACAAGTATGATGGTAGCGAAGCCGATGCTGACGACGTCCGCAAATCGGACGAAAAGCGACAGGACACCGGTGACTCGGCTATTGGCGTGTTAGAGTCACCCTCAGGTCCCTCCCACTCGCCCATCGGTGGCGATGCCAAGTCAGACGCCTTCTTCGATGACTTCCAGTTCTCGCAGAAAACCGACGGGAGGGTAGATTACGGCTTTGCGCACCCGGCCCTCGCGCGTCCACAGCGGATCGTCTGGATTCCGGAGGACACGCTTGGGTTGGGTAAAGATGAGGTTAAGACGAATGAAGCCTCAGGCGTGTTGGCGACCGTCGCGGGTGTGACCATGGATGCGCAAGGCCAGCTGGAGCTCCACGCGCCACCTGTGGACCTGGACAAGTTTTGATGAAGGGAGGTAACTGCTACTGTTTGTTTTTCTTGCATTTTTCTTTTCTTTCTTGCTTTTCATGTTAATGATGTGTCATTTACGACTTCAGACGTATCTCCACTACCACTTTCCCATGCATATATTAACGCGCTGATCTCTGGGACCAGTCATTGTCGTCTCCTCGTCGTCATTTTTTGTAATGACTCTATTTTCACGCTACTTGGTGGTATTCATGTCCGTTCACGATCACGCTTCTCTGAAGATGATCTTTATACCCACTGTGAATAGGCGTCGTGAATACATTGTCTGCTGTACACTATGGTGATCGGTGATAACGCACGTAATAATGAGCGACTTATCGTGAAGAATGGAATCGAGTGCATCACGCGCTAGTTTCCTCGGTGAAGGTTGTCTTTTTTGCGAGAGGAATCGTACAAATGACATGGTCCAGCACCCTGTGGCCTGTAGTACTCGTTGGGATCTCGTGATCAGCGCTGGAGACGGGCGATCTATACGTCCCCCCGTTGTAGATAAAATGGATCAGTCGGGGTCGGAGTGCGTGAATGTATGTATAATGGAAACTTGATGCTTACGTTTGCATACAGGAATTGTCCTATATTGGAGGCTCGGACCATTTCAACTTATCGATATATCGTTATCTCAAGAAGCCGGAGCTGCATTTCCGGCACAACTATCTTCAAGGAGGGCGCTCATTGTTTTCCAGTGATGAGCTATAATACTCTGGTCAGTTTCCTCCACTCTGTTCAAGTTGAGCTTGTCATAGCATCCCAAGCAGAAAGGCAGAGATGCCTACTTCGGGGTGATCGCATGGTTCCCATGAGGGTGGCGTTCGCCATTTAATCGTAGACCTGAGTTCAAGTTTGTGACCCAACCTAGTCTGGATCGAGAATAATGTGGTTTCCAAAGGTAATTTTTTTTATCGATGCCATCAAGTGCCGTTCCTGATAGCTTTTATCGGTGTCGATCCACCGCTAGTTTCCTACCCGCTCTTCAAAACCATCTCAACCTAGACCAGAACCTGCTGCGACGCAACCTCGTGGAACACCTTTCCCCCCACCCTCTACGGGCCCCGCCCAGAATGAGCGCAACCCACCTTCGGTTAACGGCTTTGGCTCTAGTAAGTCGCCCAGAAGCATAGAGCTGAAATCAGAGGAAAAGAATAAACTGACGGGCGCTTTGTCCAGGACGTTCGTCGTCGCGCCAGAATCTACCTCCACCTCCACCTCCACCTCAGGCTGCTCCAGCACCGCCTGTGCATACTCGCCAGGCGCAAACAATCAACGTCATACTCTTTGGCGAAGCGGGCGTGGGGAAAAGTGCCGTTGTTAACCTGATCGCACAGAGAGAGGTCGCAACGGTCTCGTCGGGCGCCAGAGGATGCACCATGACATCTACTCCGTACGATGTCGACGTGGACGGCACTGCGTTCCGCATCTATGACACCGTCGGGCTCAACCAGGCAACAGAACGCTCAGGAGCACCTGTCAGCGCGCACCTCGACGCCATCGAGCACGCATACGACCTCATCCGCGCGCTAAGGGCCGCAGGCGGGATACATCTCTTGCTGTTCTGCATGCAGGGATCGCGAGTGACGACGATGACACGAAACAACTACCGGTTGTTTGCCGAGTTTCTGTGTCAACGGCAGGTGCCAGTGGTGGTTGTCGCCACTTGCCTCGAATGGGAGACGAGGATGGAGGATTGGTGGAAGAGAAACGAAGGGATAATTGCGCAGAATGGGATTCAGAGCGAGGGGCACGCGTGTGTCACTACGTTGTGGGACGGGGATGGGTCGAAAGATGGACTTGCCAAATATGCTCAGTCGCAGAGGAAAATCCGCAGGGTCATCAGAAGTTGTTCTCGCGCCCAAGCGGATGGCTTTGTGCTGGAAACTACGAACGGCGTAGCCATGGCGGCGACGGCATTGAGGACCCTCGTCAGCAGCGAAAGACAGTTGACCATTGAGGTCATCGAGAGGAGGTTATCAAAACGTCTCAAGTTGGACAAGGAAGTTGTGAGGAGAATCCTTGAGATAATAAACAATCAGGTAGTTTAAACAAGCTTCAAGGACCCAGCAGTAATAATCTATTAGTACCGTAACAACTCATGCTTTCTGTAATTATTCTGGCCTAGGCAGATTTCAATGTGACAATGATCACACGCATTGTCTGGCAGATTTAACCACTTTTGCATCGGGAAGGGACATTACACTAATAGACTTACAGGTAACCGAACCAACTGAGAAGCGGAAGAACATAGTATGCCATCCCTAAAAGTCCAGATAGTCCTTGCCCGTGCCCCAAGTTTGCGCACCTGTGCCCGCGGTCCCGTACGGGTCCTCGGGCACTGCACCCTCGACGTCCTTGAACGAGAACTCGCGCTTGAATTTTGCTTCGAGCGAAGAGAGCGTGGCGATGAGCTTGGTGCACGCTTGCTCGAGCACCGCCTGAGGCGTCAGGGTGCCATCAGTCTGTATTTTGAGGAGGAAGTGGGGGTGAAGCGGGTGCGGGGCTTTGTAGCCGGCAAATAGGACTTGAGGCATGGAGAGTACCTGACTATAAACAAATGTTAGGACACCAATGGAAAGAAGAAGGAGTGGCACGCACGCTCGGAGCATGTTAGCTAAGGTATGATCTTGTTTGACGACCTTGAACGTGGCTGCATTTGGGATTTTGGTGTCTTCGGTGACTTCGACGCTGAGAGAGACATATTTTTTTATATTTATATATTGATCGTGCAGGACACGCACGGTTTCTCGCCATCGTCGAGAACGTACAGCTCGAATCGATTCGGTACATTCATGATTTTTAAACTCCGACAAAGCCTGCCAGTCAGTCAATCGACAAGGCTTTGAGTTCAGGTCTTCGACATCCAACGACTTCTCTCTCCTCACGGTCAGTTCACGCTCCTTTGACGACCGTCTCATCCTGAGCTGGACATGGAACGCATATATGCGTGTATTTGGCTGGGATGGATCGCTGGATGGGCCAAATACCGTTTGGATGGACGATGCTAATCGACATTGGACAGAAAATGCCGACCCACCTCTCGAAGACTCGCAAGCACCGTGGTCATGTCTCTGCCGGACACGGACGTGTTGGGAAGCACCGTAAACACCCTGGAGGTCGTGGTCTTGCTGGTGGTATGCACCACCATCGGTACGTTTCTCCATAGATGTCGTTTGCCGACCGTTCACTCTGCGTGCAGCATAAACTTTGACAAGTACCATCCTGGTTACTTTGGTAAGGTGGGTATGCGCCGATTCCACCTGACACGCAACGCACAATGGCGACCCATCATCAACGTGGACAAGCTATGGTCGCTTGTTCCTGCGGAAGAAAAGGAGGGATTGACGGAGGACTCTGAGGTCGTGCCCGTCATCGACACCCTCCGACATGGATATGGAAAGGTGTTGGGCAACGGACAGTGAGTCGATTGCACTTTTGCTGGCACGAGCGCTGTACGACGGGGTTCACGTAGACTACCGAAACTGCCATTCATCGTAAAAGCACGCTTTGTCTCTCAAAGAGCCGAGTAAGTATCCATCCATCCATTCAGCGTGTCACTGACGACGTTCATCAGGGCCAAGATCAAGGAGGCTGGCGGAGTTGTGTCGTTGGTTGCATAGCAGTGTATATATTAGTCATGCCGTACAAATGCCGAGTAGTCCGACCTCCTCCTTCCCTTTTCTTTCACACCTCAGAAATGGCCGCACTTGCTCTCAACGTCGTTCCAGACGACAACAACGCAAACAAGAAAGAGTCTAGACAGCTCTTTGGACCAGACATCGGCGTGCTCAGCACCGTCCCCGCCTGGGCACACTCCGTGGGAAAGAGCGCCGCTGCGGACTCGCTCTCCCCAGAAGTCGTCAAGAGCTGGATAACGAAGAGCAAAGAGGCGAGACGCTTCACCCTTCTCACCCTTCTCTCTGACACCCACTTCAGTCCTCCCAGCCTACCACAACCCTCCAGGCACTCGTCAATCTTAAACGGCCCACCCTTCGCTTGGTGCCCCTCGCCGACGATCCAGATCAACCAGACTGTGACCACCACCATGGCTTGGAGTTCGAGTACGACTGCGATGCACCAAAGTGCAGAATCGATGTAAATGTAATCCTCCCCGCCGATCACCCTCTGGCCGAAAACGTCGATGCTCGCGGCTTTTCCCGCATCCTCGTCTTCCAGTCCGTCGTAGATGGTGGCTTTGCCATGCTCCTAAGGTTAGAAGAAGGTGCCGCTTTGGAATTGGGAAGGTTCGAGCAGTCTGTTCGCCCGGAGGAAATACCGTCGGGGAAGCCCCCGACCGATGCACAGGCCACCGGACCTGCCACTGCGACCCCCCGCAATGGGCGTTACAGAAAACGATTCCCACCTTTCCACTTCCGCAAACGCTCGAGTGCTGCATCTGGCCCTGCATTGGCTGTCGTTGACGCCGATGGTGCTCAGCCTTCGGTGGTATCTGAAAAGGACAAGTCTTCCAAGGATGACATGCGGGAAGGCGTCAGGGCCAGCATTCGCTTGTCCGCTCTAGATGATGATGGTATAGATATTCTCACCATCAACCAACAGACTACCTATCTTCACATCGTCCGTGTGGGTACCCCTCCCACCGCTGATGAAGAAGATACCAGACCATGGGTCGTTAAAGTCGTCAAACGCGAAGCAACGGTCAGTGTTTACTATCCACTACCCATTATAGTCCATCTCACTTGTTTTTTGCAGATCGGTCCACATACCTTCCACCTTCATGAAATCTATGGCCTCTCTGCCCAATCGTCCACCCCTGTTCACCCTCATACCTCTACTCCCACGAGCACAGACATTCATACCTACCCCCCTACCACCACCGCTGCTACACCCATAGTAACTGAAGACGAACCTTCCTCGGAATGCCTCCTTTGTCTTTCTTCGCCCCGCGAAGTTATCCTGCTTCCGTGTCGTCACCTTGTTGCTTGCAAGGAATGCGCGATCAACATGGTTGAGTTTGGTGCCGGAGGCACCATCGTCCACAACGAGCCCACTAACGCATCTACAAATGCTGGGACCGAAGCTCCCGCCGGAGAGGGAGGTAGTGGTGTCGCGAACGCCAGCGGTGCGACCGAGGGAAGCAGCCCGACGAGCGTTCCTCCTCCCAACCTGCGTAGAAAGCGCAAAGCAAAGGGGTGGTTCTGTCCTGTCTGCCGTCAACGTCAGTATCCGTTTTATACCGAATTCCGTTTGCTTACTATGGTCGTTCTCAGCATACACGTCCCTCCTGCGCATCTCTACGACGCCACCAACAAAGGATATTTCGGACGATGAGAACCAAGGATCGACTTCCATGGACGATCCCGAGCACGAGCATGGTGACGGTGGTAGCCCTGAGCTCGCTCCTGCGACTAACGATCCCCTCTCGGCGACTGGTGGCATGATGAACACGCTTCGTTCTGGAATTCGTAGTCTTACGCTTGGCACTCGTTCGGAGAACGACACGCTTCCAAGAGACGTCGAGCATGGGCTTGGGTCTGCCGATGCCATTGCCGCTTGAGTATTTTCTGAAAGTGTACTGACGTGTCTACGTTGCTTATACACCCTTCTTGGACTATCGAACTATTCCTCTCATCATGACCGTGATGGGGACATTATGTACCCATTTTTGTTTCATGGATTTAGGCTGCCGTAACCGCTCCTTTTTCTTTATTTGTAATCTCTCGCTCTGTCTCTGTTAAAGCTCGTTGATTGCTTGGCTACGTGTGTATGTGTGTAATTGCTGTTGCAGTAAATACTGTAGGAGTGTGCACGATTAAGGTCAACGAGTGTGTGGTTGTCTAGTTTATGCTATCGGAATTATTTATATATCTTGACGACTCTGTCCGATTTATTTCAATTTAAGAATTAGAACAGCCAGCATGAGTACAAAGAAAGTTGGTAGGCTCATATTTCATTGCAGCTTGTGTTCAAGGCATGTAAGCTCCGGGCATTGCGTACAAAAGCGATGGACACAAGTTTGGTGTAGAGAAGGCGAGTCTTCTGATCCTGATTATCAGCACTAATCACGAGCGTCTGATCAGTTTTGGATCCGAATTTAATCACATTCGATCAGAAACGAGATTGCGTTCCATTCGAGCGCCAAATAACACGTGTGCAGTGGAAAGGGTTGGAGAAACAATTCCATTATCAGCGTCCGTTGGTGGTGCTTTCCTCTTAAACCACCATCCTGTCTCCATCCCAGAAGTATGTCTACCAGTAACAGCGGCGATCCAAAGCTCCATGTATCTGGTATGATGGCATTGCCAAGTGCCCAGTCAGAACCGGCATTTAAACCCCACTTCTCTAGCCGTCGAGATAAGGCTGGCGGGTGATTCTGGCAAGACGATCGGATCCATCAAGGTGTACAAGAAAGACGAACTGCTAATAGAGGTCACAAAGACCATATCTAAGGGAGAATGGCATCGGGAAGAATTCATTGAGCCAATGTAAGCCGTTGCCCGTATCTGCATGATATTATGCAGGTGATCGATCATCATCTCTTCAGTTCCCTTAATCCTGATAGCGAACGCATTCGCGTATCGCTCAACTGCGGTTCACAATTCAAAAAATCAATCGACGTGTCCGTCGAGGTGGATTTAAATAACATCAAAGGTATGCGCAAAGAAGGAGACCTGAGATGTAAGTGATTCCGCTACGTTTGTGTTATCGACGTAGATCGCTCACTTCCTTCGGTAGCGTATCGGTGCAAGGAGAGAAATATCGAAGTCGTGGTCATTGCACATCACACACAGGTATGGTGATAATACCAAGCGAGTGATGACCCATCTCGATGGATTCTACAGTTTGCTGCCATTACATCCCATATCCTCCATGTTTGTCCGAGGTGAGCCGCGGCCCTGACATCGGTTCACTCGCAGGTTAAGGGCTCCTCGCAGATTCCGACTTTTGATCATTGGTAATGTAATCATTTTATCTGTCGTATCTTGGACAGGGACATGGATTTAGCTTGACTTATTCTAGTCGGGAGTTGGAAAAACCACGTTGATCCACAAACTATTTGGCGTTGACGAAGTGGTGAGTCATTCGAATTTCGAACGATTTCATCTTACATTTGGATCTCAAGAAACCCTCCGAAAACACTCGTGGAGAAGTTGACATCGACAAGGAGTTTATGTCTCCGATGAACGAACGATTCGTTGTTCATGACAGCCTCGGGTTCGAGGCAGGCGACGAAGGCAATATGGAGATCGTGAAAGAATTTGTCGCAAAGAGAAAGGCAATGCCTAACATGGAAGATCAGCTTCATGCAGTTTGGTAAGAGGGGTCGCGGTAACCAGTGCTGTCTCTGACGATAAGATTCAGGTTATGTCTTGAGATCCCCTATGCTGGTGGTCGTCTGGTCGAGATGGGGGCAGAAAGATTCTTGAAACGTAGAAAGGAAATTCTAGGCGACAGTGGGGCTGTTTTGTTCCTGCAGTCCTAGTCGCATGACTTATCAACGTTTCTTTTAGTTCCGCTTGTAGTGGTTCTCACCAAAGTGGATCTGCTGGATGCACAGATGGAAATCGACCAACCCGAGAACGAGACTCTGGAGAGTTTCAAGGCGAAACATGTCAAGGAACACTGTGACAAACCTCTGCGATCCGCAGCGGGAAATGATGTGCCATATGTCTTTGTTTCTAGTGGGTTAAATAGTTTCATGGGCTCGTAGATGGACAATTTCTGATGATACTTTAGCGGCAGAATATTATGCTGACTCTCTTGTAGAGTTGCTCAAGGCCACAAAAGACAACATGGAAAAGTACCATGTCAACGATGCCGCGTGCGCCGTGACAATCATCGCTCAACGCGTCAGCATCAAGGAGAATATCGAGCTATCCATAAGGTATGGGTATTGCGACTGTATATGATTCTCTCACATTTATCGACACGCTGCGCTACAGAATTGGCAAGAAGAGTGGGTGGGTATGAAAGACACTGTTCAGCTTCTGACTTCGATCATAGAATATTGGAACATACTTCTGAGGAGCGCCACGCTTGGTGGCTCCACGCTGAGAGACTGTTTGCAAGTTATCCTCAGGGATATTCTCACCATCTGGAACATTGATGTCACAGATAAAGTACATTTATTTTACATCGCTCTCGGAAGCTGATCACGAGTATTGGATACATTGTAGCCCTGGATAGATGATACGATCTCCGGGGCCCTTCTCCGCACCGATACTCTTGGAGACACTGTTGATGCGGACACGAGGCTAGTAACTAGGTAAGTTGTCTGGGTGCAGTTAACAACCCCTCCAATGAAATGCTTGACAAAAGAATAAAATACCAGTGACTCGTTCATGTCCCTTCTCGAGTTGGGCTTCGAAAAATTCTTTGCATCGGGAGACGTCATGTTGGTCGCCCTACGCGGGGTTGCTAAAATCACGATTTCTGCTCCGAACAAGTTGTATCGCATATATGAAGAGGGGTAAGGGAAGTCAGATCCCTTAGTCGAGTACATACTTATCCAATGCCTCAGAAAAAAAGATGCGAAGGTCCTCATGACTTACCTCGTCGATCTCATCTGCATCATGCAGGTCATCTTTCTATTGATCTCAGGTGGCCGTCCAATGACACCCAAGACTGTCGATCTCGCCATGCTTGCGTACGCGAAGCCAAAGAAGATCATCCATCTACGCATCACTGATGAGGATGCGGCTGCGGGCGCGCTTCCGGGAGGACGGGACCGTGTGTTGGAGAAGGTGGAAGAGCTCATATGGCTTTACAGCATCCCGGACCACGAAATCATGAGGTTGAGGCAGAAAATCGCAGAAGGGGGACCTGGTTCCGCTTGAACGTGAGGTCGTTTATGACCCTTGGTTGCTGGTAGGTCAACAACGTGAACTTATGTCTAATTTGAAGCTCACAAGAATGTATTTTGCAGTAGTAGGAGACATGAGACTTGAGGCGAACAGTGGATGAAGTTTGAATCTCTGCATTCGTGTTACTATGTGACTACTAGGGCCTAGTGTGTAAAGGGTGGCTTAGCGAAAAACCTGGACCTGCCAGTGAGTGACGCAGGCTGGCAGCGTCGAGTCGACCGAATGTCTGGGAACGAATGAACCACTGAATATGTTATGTGTATCTTTGTAAGGCATAGACATAGACATACTTATTATTTCTCAGCACCATTCAATTCAGTTCCCGACTCTTGCTCGCATGGCCTGTGATTATCTCGCTATACAGGGCTCTGCAACTGCATCAGAACGCGCATTTTCATCTGGTGGCCTCACATGTACTTCTCGTCGGAACCGGCTTGCAACCCATGTCTTTGAGGCTCTGCAGTTGCTGAAAGCTAGCTACCGTAATGGACACATTGGGGCAGAGGCAGATGCCCATGCATCTCAAGCCTCTTTTGTATCGAGTGAGGTTCAAGTTGCCGGTACGAATGCTGGTGGATTTAATTAGATAGCCATGTCATTTGTATCTATGTATGTGCAGCTACTGGGTTGAACGTGTTCGACTCGGCACATGGCAGACCTTTGAACACGAAGTTGTGATCCCGTCAACCAAACATGCAGCTACTAGGCTGAACGTGTCCGAACGCGTTCGGACGTGAACCGAACGTGCGTTCACGTTCAGTTTCGGTCACGTTCGACGTTCGCAGATTTGGCCGAACCGGACGCCAGGTTCGGTTCAGCGTTCACAAAATCTCTCAAAGAACCGGACCGAACCGGACCAATGCAACACTGACGACCAAGGGTGCTACTCTTTTACATGTGGCGATCAGAAATGCGTGGTGTCCACCGGGCTTTCAAGTGATGTTTCACTCCTGCATATTGTGAAGATGCTGGTGGATGCTGGTTGCGATCCCTCGACAGGCGACACTGACGTGCACCTACCCGTTTTCGACGCCATAACCAAGGGTTATGTTGGCATCGTGGAATACCTCCTCCCGCGAACTAGGTCTCCTCTTGAGAATCTGTGGAATGCCACATATGCTACTCGTTATGATGTCCGAGTTGACATCCGTGAGTTGTTGAAAAAGAAATCGAGCGCAGGATGTAAGGCTATTTCAAAACCTCTAATTAAGATTCTGATGGGCATTCTAACCTTCGAATTTACAGATAATGTTTTATTTTTCTTGCCTCACCTGCAGGACGACTGTACATGACAATTTCCGGTTACGTGCAACCGTTGGGAAATAGCAACACCAATGTCCATGCAATATTGTTTTCGTTGTACGCAACTGGGAGAACCAGGGTCCAAAGCTCAAAATGGTTGCAGCGTGAGTTACATCCGAGAGTGAACCGAGTAAAACATTCAAAACGCACAATACAAATACTTGACATATGAGAAACATAGATGTAATATTATTGAGCATGTCAAGCAGGAGATGGGAAAAAATAAATTACTATTATTCAGGCA
>JBBPME010000167.1:29642-44561 GCA_038090155.1 Rossbeevera pachydermis
CAGCAGGAACAATTGCTGGTGCTGCTGTGCTGCTCACAGAATAGTCCTGTCACTTCGTCAGGATTCTGCAGATTCGGAGACTATCGAACGTGTACCTCCATCTCAGCGTCAAGATCGGCGACGCTCTTCTGCAGTCGTTCGCTGCCTTTCCTGCCACGACCTCTTGCCCTGCGAATACCACGCTCTGCAGGCCTAAAGCACAGATAAACGAAAGAATTCAATAAGGCAAAGCGTGACCCGACCTTGCCACTTTTGTAGCTAGAACCGTGGCAGCCATGGTTGCAGAGGGAGGAGCGACACGAGAAACCAATGACGGAGCTGGAGCAGGGCGCGAAGGGTCAATGACGATTTCAATCTTCATGGGTCGCTCTGTAATTGGGGACGAGCACGAGATGGTGAACGTTAGCTGGCTCGGTTCAGACGGCAGTAAGAAAGGCAGAACGGTGGCGACAACCCATAAGCCAAGGACGAACAACGAAGCATGCCCAGACAGTTCACTGCAGAGGGTGCATTCTGAAGGTGATCGACCTTCAAATGCAATCCACAGCTATATTCCGCCTCATGCACAGAGCAACAAGGATAGCAGCGAGACCAGGTCAGAATCACCGCCCGGAAAGACTGTCAATAACCACACCTGAGGTGTTATCCTCAGTAGCTTTGACCAGCGTACAGCGGGAAGGGTCAACTTCGTTCTTCAGAGGGTCCTCCAGATCACGGGCATAGGAAAGGGGAGAAGAAATTGGCAGTACTGACTCCCATCGATTAACCGATTGTTGTACTGCTGGTGTGCCTTAGTGCCGTCTCCTTTTTTCTGGAAGTGCACTGTGGCAATGCCTTTGGAACGGCCAGTGCTGTCGTAGTGCAGTGTGACATCACGCAGGGGGCCAATGGTAGAACGGAAGAGCTCCTGTGTATAGGTCAAAAACGCGGTTGGCTGAAATATTCCGTGAACGCACTTTGACTTGCACTTCATTCACATCGACAGGGAGATTGGAGACAATGATTTTGTCGGCGGATTGAGAGGTATTAATAACTTTTGCAGCAGCAGCGTTCTGAGTAGCGGCACGAACGACAGGGTTCGGTGTTTTACCCAATAACTGGGCTTTGGCTGAAGCGCGGCGACCGGTTCTGCGAGTCTTGGGGCGAGCAGAAATAACCTAAAAGAAGGGTTTTGAGTGACACTAAAAGACAAGAAGCCAAGAAATTACTTCGTCG
Source organism: Rossbeevera pachydermis (assembly GCA_038090155.1). Lineage (NCBI taxonomy): Eukaryota > Fungi > Basidiomycota > Agaricomycetes > Boletales > Boletaceae > Leccinum > Leccinum pachyderme. The sequence continues at coordinate 30,858 of JBBPME010000167.1, forward strand.
AGGGATTTATCCATCTTCTTGAAGGATGAAGTGAAGTGTGGGAAAATATTGCCTTACAAGTTAAATTGCTGTTATCAAGATTTCAAAATTTGGACTCCGACCTCCTCGAGCTAGTATGGCAGACAAAATCACTCGAATTGCCATTGTAGATGCCAATCGTTGCAAACCAAAGCGATGTGCACAAGAATGCAAAAAAGTGAGTAGATAGCTCCTATTGCGTTGTTTCCTAGGCTAATTAGTTCCGTGGTTAGTCGTGTCCTGTCGTGAAGATGGGTGCGTCCTTCGTCTGACTCCGCGCATACTAAACTCTTCCCTCTTTTCCAGGAAAACTCTGTATCGAAGTGAAGGCATCGGATAAAATTGCTTTCATTTCAGAATTTTTATGTATCGGTTGTGGTATCTGTGTAAAGAAGTGAGTTCATGGCGGGATCCACTTTTACTTGTTTAAACAGATCGGGATAAGATGCCCCTTTGAAGCCATTGCGATCATCAATCTTCCCACAAACCTCGAGTCTGAGGTTACACACCGATATACTGCCAATGCTTTCAAGCTTCATCGGCTTCCCACTCCTCGACCTGGTCAAGTCCTCGGCCTTGTTGGAACGAATGGTATAGGAAAGAGCACCGCGCTCAAAATCCTCGCCGGGAAACTCAAACCCAATCTGGGTCGCTACGATGTATGTGAATTCCCCCTTATACTTGTAGATCATTCAATGCGGTTTGTCCAGGACCCACCTGACTGGCAGGAGATCCTGAAATACTTCCGTGGATCAGAACTTCAGAATTACTTCACCAAGGTCTTGGAGGATAATCTCAAGGCGCTCATTAAACCACAATACGTCGATCACATACCACGCGCAATCAAAGGAACCATGTCTGTAGAGCAGATGTTGGATTCCAAACTAGAGCTCGATAACAAGCGGAAAATGTGCGACGACCTTGAATTAAATCATGTTCTCGATCGCGAAGTTTCTCAATTGTCTGGTGGAGAGCTTCAGAGATTTGCGATCGCGATGTCCTGTATTCAGAAGGCCGATGTGTATGCTTACCCCATTGTCTGCCTTTACCGTTCATTCTGATTCAACCCAGGTATATGTTTGACGAGCCATCAAGCTACTTGGATGTCAGGCAACGGTTGAAAGCCGCAGAAGTTATCCGTTCATTACTTAACCCAAGCTGCTACGTCATAGCAGTAGAGCATGATCTTTCGGTCTTGGATTACCTGTCTGACTTTGTCTGCTGTTTGTACGGGAAACCGTCCATGTACGGCGTCGTTACCATGCCTTATTCCGTTCGTGAAGGTGGGTGATTCGTTGATTTGACCTCTGATTTGCCCATCATATTTGAAATAGGCATTAACATTTTCCTTGATGGATTCATTCCCACTGAGAATCTGCGCTTCCGCGAAGAATCGTTGTCTTTTAAGATGGTGGAGACCGCGGAGGAGCTCATAGTTGACAAGACAAGACATTACACTTACCCTGCGATGACGAAGACAATGGGTAATTTCAAGCTAACCGTAGAAGGTGGCAGCTTTACAGACTCGGAGATCGTCGTTATGCTTGGCGAGAATGGTACGGGAAAGACTACGTTCGTGCGCCTGCTGGCAGGGGTCATGACCCCCGACATCGAAACAGACAAGATGGAGCTTGCTGTATCGCTCAAGCCACAGACGATATCACCAAAGTTCCAGGGGACCGTTCGGATGCTCCTGATAAAACAGATCAAGCAGGCTTTCATGCACCCCCAGTTTCAGAGCGACGTCATGAAACCGATGAACTTGGATAATATAATGGATCAGGAGGTAAAGACTTTGTCTGGAGGAGAATTACAACGCGTTGCGATCGTCCTCGCCTTGGGTATGTACTATGCTCTCGCATCAATCATGGCTGATAACGACACGGCATTAGGCAAGCCTAACGTATCTGTTTATCTACTCGACGAACCAAGCAGGTCAGTTATCCGGATTACCTGCGGGCATCATTTACCGATGTACGTCGCTCTAGTTTCCTAGATTCCGAGCAACGTATCATTGCAAGCAAAGTCATCAAGCGGTATGTCATTTAGGTCCACCGCGATCTGGGTGTCTTACTATCCCCTCTCAGCTTCATCCTCCATGCCAAGAAGACCGCCTTCGTCATCGAACACGACTTCATTATGGCAACTTATTTGGCTGACCGTGTCATCGTCTTCGAGGGCCAACCAGCCATTTCAGCAACGGCGACACCGTAAGCAAACCGCATGCTGATCGCATTCATCGACGGGGGTTCACCGAGTGTCGTCCATAGACCGCAATCTCTCCTTTCCGGAATGAACCGCTTCTTGGCTTCGCTGGAGATCACGTTCCGACGAGACCCTACCAACTTCAGGCCACGTGTGAACAAGTTGAACAGTGTCAAGGATCGTGAACAGAAGGGTATGAATGTATACTGCCCACAGCGTCAGTTTAGTTTATTGAAATTCCATCGTGATAGCCGCCGGAAATTACTTCTTCCTCGAAGAGTAGATAGGGTGGTGGGGATTAGGTGCGACCAAGAGGAGGCACGGAGGTCTGTGTGGAGCAAGAACGGTGGACGAGCTAGTCGAACTTTCCCTCCGAATGACTCGGATCGCCCGTGGTATAGATAAGGAGTCGTTTGCATTGTTGCGTTCACCATGGACTAAAAACACACTATCGAAGACGGTTCATCATATTATTTAGTAACAACTCGCGAGCCCGAAGATCGCTGACCAAATGCACGAAAGCCGGCTTGTCGATATCACTATGATCAAGGAATAAAAACCTGATTTGGTTTGAGAATTATATATTCGTACATGACAAGATCTCCAAAAATACGTACTCTCCGTATATTCTCCCCTGAACGTGATACAAGAATCCAAACCCATCACAACGTACATTGCCAGAATCGTGCGCGCATGCACATCCAAAAGAAGTCCAGGTTACCCTCACGACATCACCCTCCCCTGATATTGCTGTTCCAAAAACCCACCTTGTCCACCCACGCCACCAGACGAATTTCTCAACACATCCAACGTCCACTCCTCCCTCAGCCACCGACACACCGCCCGAAACGTCGACAGCGAACCCTTCTCTTGCACCAACACGATCGCACAGGCATGCCGTTCTGCCATCGAAGTCGGAGCTTGCCGACCACCCAACAGTGCATGGCGAGGCACTCCCGCTCCGGCGGTAGTTGGTGGCGTTGTAGTCGTGGTCGTGGATGCACCACTGGCAGGGCTCACGTTGTTTCTCGAACCAACACCCGTGGCAACGGGGTTCGGAGACGTAAACACGCCTCCGCCGATCGCACCAACCGGTGTCGTCGTCGACCCAACCGTAAACTCGACCCGGAACCGCACGTGTTTCTGCACGACCGCCCCAGTGAGCCCATCCACGACCTCGTTCGTTCGACAGCGCAACACCCCCACGGACCCAGCTCCAGCTCCAGCACCGTGCGCATGGGAGTTTGTGTGGGTGTGTATAACCCCGTCCACGTCGCCGAACGCGATCGTGATTCCCAGTTGTTTCAGAATACGCACCGTCTCCGCCCGCGTCGTCACGAGATTGTTCGTAGAACAAAGCACGTATGTGTGTGCTCTCCAGTTGAACAAGTTGGAAAACCACCCTTTGAACTCGCCCACCGGAGAAGACAAAATTGACGGCAACCCTGGAGGACTATTTGAATGCGTCGGCGAACTCACCGCAGACCGTTTCGCATTCAGCGTACTCGGATTCAAATCGAGGGGTGGGACTAAAAGCGGAATCAAATCCAATCGAGAAACTCCGCATAACGTGGCACGCTCACCCTTGGGTTTCTGATTTCTCTCTCGCTCCTTACTGTCTCGCTTCAAGAATTCAATGCCGTGCAAACTGTTTCGTAGTTCCTTCCCGACCTTTCCTGAGCCACGTGGCTTAGCAAAGATCCCGCCAGAGGGATACATCGGATCGTTCTCCCGAGCCGTACCTCCGACCTCGTAATGTTCACAGTTTTCCTTATTTGTTTGATCCTTTCCAGCCTCGTGAATGTCATCGGGTGGATTTGGTACGGCGAAATGATGCCTTGGTGCTTGTGCATATTGTGGTCGATCGAGCTGGGGCAGCGTGCCCTTCCGATAAACTCGAGTAGTGGTAGACCGTCCATCGGGGGTGCATGGATTGTTTCCCTGGTATGAAAACATCGTGTCAAATCGAGCAGGACTTTGCGTCGGAGGATCAAGATTTATCGTCGTATCTTGGTGCGTCGAGTGCACTTCACCGACGACCATACGCCGCACCGTGCTGGACCGAGGGGGTTGGGGCGGTATAGGAAGCCATGCAGTTGGGATCGTCATCTGCGTCGCCCTCGGAATAGGACCAAGAGGAGGAGTTCCAGGAATGAGCATCGGTTGGTACATCTGCTGATTGTGTGCGTGATAGTTGTGAGAGTCTTGAGCAATTCGTGGAGAAATTATTGTTACAGTAGATCGGGCCCGCGTCAACTCGGCGTGCGCACTGGGATGGGTCGTGGCGACAGGTTTGGTGGTCATGCTCTTATGGCGTGCCGGAATATCTGAAACTGGCGATGGTATAAGTCGAGATTTTTGAGGCCGAGGACCAATGGGAGGTGTTCGAGATCGAGAAATAGGAGTCGGTGAAAGAGGATCCGTTGTTAGAATGATCGGAGAAGGCGATCGAGAAGGCGGCGGAGGCGCATCGCGACAAGTATACAGCCGTTCATAACGGATCGACGTGTCAGGCTCGACCCGCCGGTTGAATCGCTTCGGAGGCGGCGACCTATATTGCTTGGTGACGACTTTTCCAGGTAAACTGACCTGTTGCTCGTCAACGTCGAGAATGATACCGTGGTCCCTGAGTATTTTTTCTCTGTATTCGTTCAATAGAAAGTAAAACGCCTTCGCGAGTGTACCCTCTCCTTGAGGGCTCAAGAGATCGGCTTTAATAACCTCGACGTTTGCGTGCTTTGCCCAGATGACGCACAGGGATTCTAGTAGCTCCTCATCGATATGAGCTTCGGATGTAAGCGGCTTTGCCAGTTCAGTGACAAAAGGCGCCGGTACGTAGATAATTCCAGGAGTGGACTTATTAAACCACGGATGGGCCATGATTTCCGGGATCTAAAAGTGTTGTAAAGAACGCGAAAGAAGACGTCTACCTTGATCCGCACCGTGATTCGTTTTTTGACGTCAACCACAAGCATCCGATTTAAGAGGTCTCTGGCCATAGGATCGACGTGGGCGGGGACCTCATACCTACCGGTCTTGACTTTGGCGAGTAGTGTTCGTACGTTCTTGTCGTCAAACGGGAGCCTCCCGGTGAGAAGAGCAAAGAGGATGACACCACAGCTCCAAATGTCGGTCGCGCTCCCCTTGTATTTCATACCGTTCACGATCTCAGGACTCGCGTAGTGAGGACTGCCACAGCTCGTTTCGAGTTGGAGAGCAGGAGGTGCGAAGGCGGCCATTCCCCAATCGGCCAGTTTGATCAAGGGCGGGTGGAGAGTATGGATCAAAATGTTCTCGGGTTTAAGGTCGCGGTGGATGATAGAGAAGGCGTGTGCATAGTTAAGTCCGTACACGATTTGCTTGAAAAAAGAGAGGGCGTCGAGGGGTGGTAGTCGACCGCGATTGACGAGGAAATCAAAGAGCTCGCCGCCTTCGACATATTCCAGCACGAGATAAAGTGCGTTGTCGCCTTCGAAAACGTCGTATATGCGGAGTATGTTCGGATGGTTCATGAGTTTCATCATGATGATCTCCCTGTCGATCCCAAGACGCTGTTTCTCGGATTTCGCGAGGTGGGTGGCCAATGACGCGCGTGAGTTCATCAGGGGTTGAAGCGGGAGGATCTTCACGGCAGCGAGTTGACCTGTGCGGCGATGTCGTGCGATGCGGACGCGCCCGCTGGCACCTTTACCGACGCATTCACCGATGATCCATTGGCCGATGTATTTTGGGTCCTCGGGGAAATCGAAAGCGCCCACCCCAGCGGCGGCCTTTTCCTTTTGCCAGCGAGTTCCGAGGTGGGAGTTATACTTGTTGGGAGGTGCCTTGGGAGGTGAGTCGGTCATGGAAGTAGGCGGGAAGAAGGAGAGGCACTGCGAGGCGTGACTTGAACCTGACAGTGCCTTGGTGGATGACAGTTCTATTTATGTAAACTAGGAACAAGCCAAGGCAAAATTATGAACAAATGCGGCCGGTGGCTTGATGGTCGCTTAAATTCATCCAGGACTCGGTCGTAAGTGTTCCTCATCCTACTAACTAGTTTCAGGGACGAGTTGGGGTTATGGCAGCATGAGCGCATCTCCGTGCAGCCTTGTGCCCATCGAAATCCGCGTTACTGTCCTGCTTGCGAGTTGTATCGTAAGTACGTGTATCCATCACAGATTTTGTCGCTCAGTGGCGGCATCCGAGCTCTCAGGCGCTCCACCAACGGAACCATTTTAGCCCTGCGGCAATCAATGGCAGTGACATAACGTGACAGCCAGGTCCGAATCGTATTATGGTATAGTATGCAATCGTTCCAGAACGCAGAACAGTCGTATCATAAGTAGTATGTACAGCACACCCTGTGACTGTTTCTGGCCCTCCCGGAACCCCCTCCTCCGCGTCTACCCGCCAGTGAAGGTTCAACTGACCACTCGTCTCCCTCCAACTTCTACGACATACGCTACTAATGCTCCGTCTTTCCTCATTCTCTGGCGTAGCCATTTCCTTCGTCCTCAGCGCTTCTCTCGTCTCTGCCTACTCCTTTGTGTTCACTAACAATCCTCAACAATGTGCCACCCTTTCCCTTGGGATCACTGGTTCAGGAGTGCCACCTTACAGTGTCCTCATCATCCCTTATGGTCCTTCCCCACTGGCAAATAACGTCGAAGTCCGCACAATCGTATCAGAACAGTTCTCCGGAGATGCAACCTCCCTCAGCTTACCGCTTAATTACCCAGCAAACTCCCAGTTTGTCGCAGTTGTGAGTCTCTGTTATCTTCTATCGGCGACCATCATATTCACTCCCTTCCTCAGGTGAGCGATAGCTCAGGTTTTGCTACTGGTGGTACCAGTGGAGTCATGACCGTGACGGGCGGTACAAACTCGGGTTGCTTCGACCCAACCCAGACTCAACACCCCGCTTTCTTTTTCAATCTCTCTCCGAACGAACTCCTCGAGTGTAGTGCAAGCCTCCTGTGGTGGGATCCCACTACAGTACAAGGGTGATTTCAATTTCAGTTGCCTCGCAATATACTGGACGGTTTTGACACTGTCTTCTTACCAGCACCGTAAGCTTTCAGGGCATCATCCCTGGAGGAGAATCGTTCTCGATAGCAGCGGGTACGCTCACAAATGTGCCAGGCAACACGGGAACCGGCTTCAACTGGACGCCCAACGTTCTCGCCGGCACGACTGTTGTGTTAGTAGGTGGAGACCAACGTGGTCTCGGATCTGGAGGTAGTGGCCAATACGTTGTTTCTCAAGGCTCTAACAGTACATGCATTACGAATACCTCCCCTACATCCACCTCGGGACCACCCGCTGGCGGTGTTGTCACCACGAGTGCCGGCGGTAGTGGTCCTACGAGTACAGGTGGCGGGAGTACAGGCGGCGGCGGGAGCACAGGTGGGGGCGGAAGTACAGGTGGTGGCGGGAGTACAAGCGGTGGCGGCCTCAGGTCAGTACCTAAGTGGTTGATTCATTCGGATGAGCCTCGTATACTCACCTCGATCTGCAGTTCTAAGGATGTTACCGCCATAGCTGGTAAGTCGCTCAGATTATTTCTTGACTTCGAGGTCATTCAACTTCCGTGTTCAGGCGGCACCGCGGGTGGGCTCGCAGGCATCGCCATTATCGGCCTTATTATATTTTTCATGTCGAAAAATAAAAAGAAACAGCATGACACGGAACGAAGGATGGATCTCCTGCGCGATCATCTCGATCGCGTCGAGCAACAACCTCGGCCTCGCATAAATCTAAATCCCCACCCCCTGCCATTCCCAGACCAGCGCCCTGAGACTTCATACTACGTCACATCGCCGACGATATCCTCCTCCTTCAGCCACTCCAAGAGCCCCTCCATGACCCAGTCTGTGCTAGACCCCGGTCTCCGGTACTCTATGGCCGGCTCCACCGTGCTGTCGGACGCACTCACAGGCTCGCCCACGCAGGGGTCCACTTCACTTAACCGCCAGTCCGGGGCGACTTCGTTTTCGGACCCGCCCTCCCCGAGGCCAGACCCCGGGTTCGGTCTTGGGGTGCTCCCTGAAGAATCTGTTACTACGGTGGCGGCCTCATCAAGCTCAACCAAGCAGCCTCCGCTGACGATTCTGAGACCCGTCAATATCATCCAACACCAAGACGCCGGAAATCCGGGCGGTGCGCCGAAGGATACGCAAGCTGTACGACCGGAGACGATTGAGCTTCCACCAGCGTATACAAATATTTCGTAATCACTTCGTTCGGATCACAAGCGAAGCTCTCGACCCCTCTTTATTTTTGTTCCTGTATTACAAACATATTTGCGCATTCGTATTTTTCTTTTCTTTTTTATGATATAACTTGTGGGTTTCATGGTTCAAGAGTCGACTGGGGACGGAGGCACCAAGGTTGGCAAAAGGACCTGTTACGAGAAAGGTCGGGAAGATGACTTGACGAGCCTTGAGCTTGATGGAGTACCCATACACGTTGCATGGTAATGACTGGATGAATCGGTTGTCAATGTTAGTAGACTCAAACTACACATTTCTTGAATGGATTCCAGAGAAAGCAAAAGCTTTTACGGTAGTGGCTTCCGAGGCCGTCCGCGTGAGAGAGGTACGAATTGCTGTACTATCTCCTCGGGAAAATCGAAGGCGACGACGGGGGCCTGTTATCTGCGACCTTTGGTGGCGTTGGCCAGCGTTAGTAAACATTGTCAGCTTGACCCGGCGGAACTCCCGGGATTCCTGCAATGAATGATATTCCTAGAGTCAGCGCTAGAAAGGGTGGTGCGTTGCCAAGGTTGCCTAGTACAAAGTAAGACTTGGGAAGCCATTAGTGGATAAAAATAATACGAAGCCACGTGAAGATTTGTGCCACGAGCATAAAACGAAGAAACAGCTCTAAACCATTGCAACATGGACCACACCACAGTGCAGGTAAATACAATTGCGAGGTTGTCTCCCTGTTGCACTGTCTCCTCCATTTCGCAGTATCGGCGGGCCGGTCTAATGATAGCACCTGAGGTTAAAAAGTGTGTTGATGTGGTTGGAGAAACGGTCCGGCCGAAGCCTTTAGCGCGCGTTCCGTGAAGCAACCATCGGTATGTAACGTTGCGCAGGATACCGCTAATGTCGTGGCGTGTCCTTTGATCACACGCCGCATTGCTCCTCCGAGTGCCTCGAGGAGTTGGTGTGGGAACGGAGCGAGCAAGTCGTTCGAAGTATGGGAATGATCTTAGAGGCTGTCTATTTTTGGTAACACCGGCTATTGACTACTAGATAGGGTTTTTCCGCGGTTGCATCTTCTCCTCCTCAACGTCCGCACGAATGCCCAACTGAGTTTTGTGTTCGTCTAGCTTCTAAGCTACTGATCATGCCCCGTCTGTCTTCTGTCTCTCAGATCGTCGTCTCTCTCGTCTTCTTTACTTCTCTCGTCTCCGCCTATTCCTTCGTCTTCTCCAGCAACCCTCAGCAGTGTGGCAACCTTTCCCTCCAAATCACTGGAGCAGGAGAACCGCCTTACAGCGTCCTCATTATCCCTTATGGCCCTACTCCACTAGCAAATAACGTAGAAGTCCGCACGATCATATCCCAACAGTTTTCGAATGATGCGTCATCAGTCAGCCTGCAACTCAAGTACCCTGCCGACTCCCAGCTCGTCGCGGTCGTGAGTCGCAGCTCTCACCCTAGCATCCTCGATCGTGCTCATTACCCTCCAGGTGAGCGATAGCTCAGGCTTCGGCACAGGTGGTACTAGCGTAGCTGCGACCGTAACCAACAGCTCCGACTCGAGTTGCTTCAACTCAAGTCAGACCGTCTCTCCCGATTTCCCTTACAACATTAACCCAGCAAACCAAGTCGTCCAGTGCAATGTTAGCAGGTTGTGGTGGGATCCGTCTCAAGTACAGGGGTGACTTTTTTCGTTCGATTGCCTTCATCATCATCGATCTTACCTGCGTCTAGCAATATCAACTTTCAAGGTGTCATCCCCGGCGGAGAATCGTTCTCGATTCCAGTGGGCACCCTCACTAACGTAACAGGCATGGGGACAGGGTTCAACTGGATCCCCACCGTTCGCGCAGGCTCCACTCTTCTCGTAATTGCTGGGGACGACCGTGGTCTTGGAACCGGTGGCAGTTCACTTTACGACGTTTCTGCGGGCCTGTATCCGAACAGTTCGTGCATTACGAACGCATCTCCTTCATCCACGGCGGGTTCTCCCGCTGGTGGAACCTACCCTACGAGTATTAGCGGAGCTACGACCGGAGGTAGTAGTCACAAGTCAGTATCCAAGGTGTTGATTCATTCCATATGCTCATCTCGATTTCCAGTTCCACCGACGTAGGAGCCATAGTTGGTAAGTCGCCGGCTTCTTTTATTGATTGATCTCGACCATTCAAATTCCGCGTTCAGGTGGCGTTATCGGTGGTCTTGCAGCGATCGTTATCTTGGGTCTTGCCGCATTTTACGTCATCCGGAGGAAGACCGCATCCAATTCACGCACCAAGGAGCGACCAGTGAATCTTCTTCATGGAGATCCCGAAGACAACGAGCCGCCGTTCAGCTTCCAGCCACCACCCTACCTGCAGCCCGAGCCCTACCTCGTCACCTCCCCCACGATATCCATGTCATTCTCCCAGTCCCAGTCCCGGCCCCAGTCCATGCGAGGCACGGGAACACGGCACTCTATGGCCGGCTCTGCTGTACTCTCGGACGTGTTCACTGACTCGCCCCATCATGGGATGGCTTCGCTGCGCCCCTTGTCCGGCATAACGTCCTTCTCGGACCAGCGTTCTGTCACACCCGAACTCGAACTTGGTCTCGGTTTGGGTCTTGTTGGTTCAGGCATGTACCCTCCGGGATCTCCAAGCCCGTCAGGACCGTCAAGCTCGCGCAAGTCGGCGGCGACGAGGCAACTGAGGCCGGTCAACATCATCCAGCACGAAGATGCCGGCCCGTCCGGCGGTGCACCGGAGGAAGGCGAGACTGAGACGATCGAACTACCACCTGCGTATACAAATATCCGAAAAGATCCGTCTCCTGAGCGCTCGAGCGCCGAGCAGGGTTGTTGAGAGTGTTTGGCCGGGTTGATCCTATGCACACGACATTTCTCCTTTCCACCCCTTCTTTGGCCTTGTATTATTGACGCATTTGATGTGCATCCATTTTCCCTTCCTATTTTCCCTATTTTTCATTTTTGCTCTTGTCCTTTCCGTTCCGTTTCATCCGGCTACAGTCGACTGGTTTCACACCTCAACTGATACCAATATCAAGGATCCCCCAGATTCACCTCGGACGTAAGCCGTCAAATCACTACCCGCTTCATCCCAACCACCCATTGGTACATTTAGAACAACGACCAAGCGCTTCGGCGCATATATATACAAAACGATTCATATCTTGTCGGCCATTCGTTTACTTAATCTATTCCGCCTGCCATTCCGCATTCTTAAAATCCCATCACCCCGCCTTCTTGGTTTTATCCTCCCGCTGTATATCAATTTCCCATGGACAGACAGACCATTATTATTAGACTCTTACGAAACCATATGATGACCCATCTTCTTTCCCCATACGTTTCGTTTTTGTTTCTAAAACGTATTTCCGCTCACGGACGCTGCGATCTTGTCGAATTAGTACCATTAGTATCTTATTTCGCATATGGTTCTTCCATGTTTATACGATTAATTTTTATGTGAAAAAAATTTCCACGTTGCGCAGCATCGCCGCACTAATGGATGTTTCGGATCGGTGGATGCATTTACGAAAACGCCACAAAGCGTTTATGGCGGGATATCTGCATAAATATTCCCGCGCTTTTTTTACTCCCCGTGCTAAAAAAAAAGTCTCACCTTGTGTGTTTTTTTGATACTGTGTGTGTTTTTTTAACCGCGTGCAGAAATTTTTATTGTTATCTCATGCGTCCACTTTCTGTTGGTCATGATCTATATAGATAAGCCATGGAAAATATCATATTCTGTACTACATAAGTTCCCCTAACTAACTACTAGCTAAGAACAACTTCAGCTTGAGAGTCCAAGTGAAAAGACAGTAATAACAATGGGGGATCCCCCTGCATCCATGTCCAGTCCTCATGTCCGACCCCCATTTGCCTTATCCAGCCCAACATCCTCCCTCATCAACCGACAAAGTCCTTCCTAACGCGATGACTACACGTCGACAGTACCACATTACCAAGCCAGCGAGGACACGACAACGACAATGACAATGTTGCTGACACGCCACAGCAACTGCGGTGACAGCGACGATGATGACGATAACGTGGCGTCCCAGCGACCATGACTGGACGACAACCACCACATCCCCCTCCCTCTTGCACTCGGCCCACCTGCACCCACGCCCCTTGCTCTCACCCCTGCCATCGCATTGCAATGAACGTAACGGTGACGACAAAGACAATGACATTATCGCGTCATATCATCGTCGTCTCGCCCCTCGCTCTTGCTCTCGGCCTACCTCCCACTCCCTCTCGCCCACGCCTATGCCCCTCCCCCTTGTGCTGCAAGAAACGCGATAGAGATGGTGACAACGAAGATGACATCATTGCGTCATGTCGTCGTCGTCATCTCGCCCCTCACCTCCCTCTCGCGCTCGCACGCGGCCCACCACCCCTCTCACCTCTTGCCCTCACCCTCGCACTGCAACGCGCATGTCGGAGACAACGACAAAACACGTCGTCACCATCTCGCCGCTCTTGGCCCACCCCCCACTCTCACCTCTCACCCTCGCCCTCTCTCTCTCCCTCGCACCACGCACATGGACCCGACCGGGACGACGACCCCAGGCCACAATGCTGACGCAGACGATGATGATAACAACAACAACAACAACAACAATGATGACAATGACAACGACAACGCGGTGTCCCAGTGACCGCGACTGGGACAACGGTGTGGCGGCGAGTGGCGGTTGTGGGGGTTGCCCTGTCCCCATTGTTGTTGTGGGTCACAGTGGCGAGTGGCAGTTGCAGGGGTTGCCCTGTCCCCATTGTTGTTGTGGGTCACAGCGGTGAGTGGTGGTTGTAGGGGTTGCCCTATTCCCATTGTTGTTGTGGGTCATGGGGGATTTTTCAATGGCGGTGAGTGGCGGTTGAGGGGGTTGCCCTGTCCCCATTGTTGTCGTGGGTCACAGCGGCAAGTGGCAGTTGCAGGGGTTGCCCTGTCTCCATCATTGTCGTGGGTCATGGGGGATTTTTCAATGGTGGCGAGTGGCGGTTGCAGGGGTTGCCCTGTCCCCATCATTGCTGTGGGTCATGGGGGATTTTTCAATGGTGGCGAGTGGCGGTTGCAGGGGTTGCTCTGTCCCCATCATTGTCGTGGGTCATGGGGGATTTTTAATGGCAGAAAGTGGCGGTTGTAGGGGTTGCTCTGTCCCCATTGTTGTCGTGGGTCAACGCAACTACAACAATGACGATGCACTGCTGACATGCCACCGATTGGCAATGTGGACAACAGTGCGATGATGACAACACCACCACCACCACTACCACCACAAC
>JBBPME010000168.1:0-44176 GCA_038090155.1 Rossbeevera pachydermis
GCCAAGAGTATGTACTATATATAATTCCACCAAAGCCAACCGAAATTCCCACAGTCCCTGGCAGTGTGCTCCACACATCACAGTTGAGGCAAACATTGAAAGGGTTTCCGAGGTCACTGTATAGAAGAAATGGATTTGTTCGATAAAGTCAAGTATATGCATTCTGGTGTTAATCACCCAGACAGATTGCTCCTCCATGAAGGATTATGGTTTTATGATGGAAAGTTATGAGTACCTAGTGAATTGCACATGGAAGTAATGATGCAATTTCATGATCATCCAATCACCAGTCACAAAGGCTTGGAAAAGATACTTGAACTCACCTCTTGCTACTATAAGTGGCCAGGCATGAAATCAGATATAGAAAAATATTGTAAAGCTTGTGATAGATGTGCTCATATGAAGCCCACAAACAAAGCACCAGCAGGAAAATTACAACCACTGGAAGTGCCAAAAGCACCATGGATGGATATAAGCACCAACTTCATAACTGGTTTACCCAAATCAAAAGGAAAAGATAGCATATTGGTTGTAGTGGATCACTTCTCTAAAGAAGTAGTTTTAATCCCTACCAACAAAACTGTGACAGTGTTACAAACTGCTGAATTGTATAGAGATCATGTGTGGAAATACCATGAATTACCTAGCTCCATAGTCTCTGATAGAGGACCACAGTTTGGTAGTCAAACAATGGTCAACTTATTGAAACTTTTAAAAATTGAAAAACAGATGTGAACAGCTTACCATCCTTAAACAGATGGTCAAACTGTTACAACCCTCGCATGCAACTCTAGCTTTAGTGCCCAATCTTATCATATCTAAGCATGTGCCAATCTTATCATTATCTTATCTCATCTTAGTGCTCGATCATATCTTTTCTTGTCACATGACATGGTCTAGACCACTAGCTTAATTCTGATTTTATTGATACCTATTTGGGTTCCCAGGCTTACTTTGCAACCACCATGAATTCAGTGCTGAATTCTTGATTGTCATGAAATGCAAAATTCCTGTGAAATTCTACTGTATAGCACTGTCTGCATCTCACCTATTGATTTCGATCCAAGTGCCAAGGTATGTTGTTTTTTCATCATCATATGTCTCCTGGGTGAACCAGGTCGAGTCGTCATCCAATTAGTCGAGACTAGAAGCCGCCTATGGCGGAAGATCTGCACAAATAAATATCATGAAAAATTTTACCGGACCGACATAAAAAAATCTTGCCCCGGTCGTGAAAAACCGGCGCGAGTCATAGAATTAAAATATTTATTATTTTGTTATTAAAAATAATCTAATCTAAATAAATAAATATTTAATTACAAGGGATGGAGGCGAGGGGCCGAGCGCGACAGGACGAGCGCGAAGGGATGGCAGTGGTGAGATGAGGGTGGCAGTGGGAGCATGAGGTGGGTGAGGGCGGAAGTGGGAGTGGGGGTAGGGGCGAGGGCGAGGGCGAGGGCTGTAACGGGACAGGATGAGCACGAGGAGATGGATGGTGGGGGTGGGGTGAGGGTGCTGATGGGACGGGACGAGGATGAGGAGGTGGGCGAGGATGAGGACGGCGTGCAGACGAGGACGGGACGGGGTGAGCGCGAGCTGCAGCGACTGCACAAGATGCACGCACAATCGTGCACATTGTGTTGTCGCTGCCACGAGGGCGGAACAAGGGCAGGCCCAAGTGGGAACGTTGGCGACGACGACGGTCACACAGCCGTCACGGTGACAGTCACGTCTCGGCCCGAGATGCCCGCCTAAATTTTATGGGGGCGGCTTCATATGTTACGTCGGGCAAGATTTTTACGTCAGTCGGGTAAATATTTTCATGATATTTATTTGTGCAGATCTTCCGTCATAGCCGCCTGGGGTCTTGGAGACTGAGTGAAATACGTTGAAAACATTGGTATGTGTAACATCGGTACTGAGTGGGGTAGTGACACTCAGTGACACTAACCATTCCCTCAATTCACATTCGGAATCACCGGCTGTCCTCTGGGTCTCGGTGCTCTATTCTGACTCGAGATTATACCGGGTGGCAAGCGGTTTCGCGTCAACGAGCTCTATGACCAACAAGCTCTGCCAGTTCGAAAAGTGGATGGCGATCTCAATATATACACGAACAATAATATTACAAATGCTATCGTTATCTGAGTACACACAACGAATGTCCATATATTCTGATAGTAGATAGTAGACTGAATTATAGCTATATCATATGACATTGTTCCTTTAGTGAATGGTTACCTGTTGTGGTGGTTGTTCGGGAGCCGCCTTGGGGCACGAGACAGTCAGCACCCCGTTCTCCAACTTGGCCTTCACATCTTCGGCCTGCCATTTCTATCAGTATCATATTTCGAGATGATATCAGTCGTCAACATACCTTTGTGCCAAAGGGAAGCTCTAGCGTTCGGGCGAACTTGCCGTATCGGCGCTCGCGAACTGTATATCCCGTCCCCTCTCGAGTGTTATCAGCTCCAGACTCTCCAGAAACCGTTAGACGGTTCCGTTGGAGATCAATGGTGACATCCTCGGGCTTGAGACCCGGCAATTCGAATGTTGCTGTCACGTTGTTTGAATCATCGGACTTCTTCACGTCCATTCTGCAAGAGCGTAAACTAAACAATGATATCAAACCCAACAAAAAGATATGACAGTTACCTTGGACGGAATGAATCGAGGTCCTCTCGAGCATTGAACCCGTTATCAAATGAATGATCAAACACAGTGATAGGGTTATAGCGGAAGTGAATCAGCGATGCCATTACTGGAGAAAAGGTGAGCGGCGAGTGGGGGTGTTTGAGCAGGTGTAGTAGTAGAGATCGCGTTTGGTGACTTGTTTGAAGTTGTAGGAACGAGCATCGTTTGCAAGGGTGGTTTTTATAGGGAAAATACACCGAACCCACACCGGACCTATGAGAAAAATCGCGATACTTCGAAGCACTCTCTAGAAAAGTATTGACGATTCGGTGGGCTTCTGCCAACATCTAGAAGCGTTGAGTTCCTATTTTGGAAAGGTTGCTAGTATTTGGTTGGTGTCTAAAACGGCAATTCCCCTATTTAATGGTTTTTGTATTACAGATCTGTAACGTTTCTTTCTTTATCTCTTCACTTAGATCACAATCTTATCTTATCTCTCTCCACACCATCACTAATATCACACACGCCTGTTACACGCTGTAAGTAGTATATATATTTGCCCGACCTGTACTCGTAGTCTTCAGTTTGGAATCATCATTTATTCTTCGAACAACGGCTCTCTTCGAGTCGCCTCGTCGGATCCTCCTTGATTGATTCTGAGCTTCGTAACAAGATCCCTTCATTTTTGATATCTCAGAAAATAAATTCGTATGAAGGTCATAATATATGCAGGTAAAGATTCGAAGTTATAATTATCCTTATACAAAATCCGATCAGCACATGCTGTCTAGCGGGAACAAATTTTCAAGAGTCAATACAAATAGTAGACTAACTGGAAGTTCAAGACAAAGATGAACCTCAAAAAAAAACTGCGAGACATCCGATTCGAGGTCAAGTTATATGATTTGAACACGGGCGAGCATGTCGAATGTCAAGTATACGCTTCAACGATAACCTTGACGTTGCATACCAAGTTAAGTGGTACGCACATCGCGACAGGTATTCTGCGGAACTTTCAAAGTACTTGGCGGCGTATACAAGATCTGAGAAGTTCAATGAATTGGACGAAAAAGGATATGAAGTCGCAGGCCCACGACGCTTCAAGTGCCAGTGAGCCAGTTCTATTTTGCTCCCGCTCGGATACACCTCGACGTTCAAGCTTTCAAGTGTGCGTCTCGATACTATGACAGATAGTCTAGCCTGGGCATTATGGAAAAAAAGTGGCTCGCCTACTCGTGCTTTCATTGTGTGGCTCGGCAACGGATGATTAGCTGTGCCAATCTCGGACCCCACCGAGCAATTGCACCACGCCACGACTCTTTTCAAGTTTTCCCCGACCATCAGAGGCAAAGGCGTGGCATCTTTCGAGGGTTTGATATTCATTAAATATCTTCTCTTCTCATGCGCGCGGGTCACGATTCCAGTTCGTCGGCTGGCGGCAACGACGCGTCAAATATGTCACACTGCGCGCCGCCCACCCGCGCTTTGTCCATGAGTTCCAATTGTTGTCCTTTTTTGTAAAACATCCCGCTCACCCAGCTTCCACCCATCCATTTTTGGTCCATGGTACTATCGTCGGCTGCTCACTTTCCTTCACGCTTTGACGACAATGGAGGTCCACATCCACAGGAGACATGAATCGTATAAATTCGAGGATGAGTCCCCATATTCTGCTCGTCATTCCTTCAGAGATCATTTCATCTTCCTTCGTACCGAGCAGAGCTCAAGAATTCTGTCCACTCTATCCTGCTGCCCCTTAGCTTTTTGTATCTTGAAATGGATTGTGTTAACCCTACCAGCCTCTACCGTCACGATAATGGTGTAGGTTCTGGTCAGGTATGTGACTTTGTAACCAGCTAGCGTCTTATTTTAACCATCCTCCCTCTAACAGTATTATGCACACGTCGGTAACCCTCCTTCCCACCCCGGAACCATGCACGCACCGATGCCACAATACTATACGCTACCGGATCAGCGCCGCATTGAGCATGTGCCACGTCCCGCGCACTTCAGTCCCCCTTATGAAAACATACCAGCCATTCCTTTCAGCGTTAATGGTTGGGCTGGGGTTCGTGTAAAAGACATCCTAAAAGGGACAGTCATCATTGACTCACCGAATGACCAAGTGTTCGCAGAACACCGGTGGAGGACTGTCGTAGTCAACCTTGAGGTATGCATGACAGTTTATCCCTGACGGTTGTTGTTCTCAAGACAATATCATAGTGGCCGGGCTACGATTGCAAGAATTCAGTTAACCCCATGACATCGAGAATTGATGTACTCCCCGGCGGGAGTGATATAACGCGTCAGACACTAGCCAGGGAGGTCTGTGGCTTACTGTTCAGTTTTCATAAGATTATTTGTGTGAGTATTTGTTCCCTTCTATCAACGCATTTACCCCTGACGAGAGCTTGCCACAGAAATATCCTATTTCTCCTGGATGGGAAAAATGGCAAATGACGGCTGGTCCGGAAGGTATTCGTGTCACTGACGTCGTCTTGCTTTCGATTCATTACTACCGAAATACTTGGGTCCCCGAGTTTTATGTGATTGAATGAGGGGCTCGAACGCATTTACATCATTCATTTTCCTCAACATCTAATGTATCTATACGGTATTTGTATTTCATCTACATTGCATTTTCATTCTTTTGGGCTTTTGGGGCATCCTTTTTCTTATATGGCTCTCCTTTTTTTCTTCTTGCATTTTGCATTCATAGATCCATCTTCCATTGCATCGCATTCTAGACATTGACCTGCTGAAACCACCATCCAATTTTCCATAATCCAGTACATTTAGATGTCACCTGATGTAGAAGTGGTCGTGCAACATGATTTTGTTCCATTTATTTTGAAACTTGAGCATAGTCGATGGTGAATTTATCGCAGCAGCCACCCTTTTGATGCCAAATTCACCTGAAGGAAGCATAATGACGACGTGGTCGGTTTGAATTGAAAGGATGTCCAGGGACCAACTATCTCAACAGGTGCCGACACGATCGACACTCTATAACACACGTGTGATGTCGATGAACTCAGGGCATGTATAGTACTCGATCGCTCTCGCTGGCACTGGCATCGCCACTCATGTATCATTCAAAATATCACGGTTTAATTAAATTGATAGTATAAAGCTGCTTTACGATTCAAGAACATATTTACATGGGCTATTTCGACAAGCACTTAGTGCTAATAAATTTGGAAGCCTCTAACGCTCGATCATTATGTAAGTGGTCCCGGGTATACCCGTTTTGGATGCAACGGTGACCACATGAGGCAGACTCGTTACACGTGTCTCTCTTCCGAAAGTTGTAGCTCGCTAGTTCGTGCCCTATATTCCCATGGATCGCAAGGTTGAAGTTCGATATCTCCATGAATGGGACCAATCAGATGGCCGTCGGGCTCCGAATCGAGCATGTCAATGGCAGTGGCTCGAGTATGGTATACGTCCCAAAAACGTTTCTTCTGGTTTGATTGCTCATTTACATACGCGATGTCACTATCGACCCCACTCCCGTGTTTGCTGTGCTCAATTCTACATATGCATGCAGTTGTTCGCCGTACACATGATGGAGACCCATGCTGTCGATCGTCATCACGTGTTCGAGGTTGGCTTCTAATGCACAGGTTGGCGACAAGCTCGACATCGCTTTTTTATCCAGGGTAAAATCAGGTCAAGTAAATAAATTAACACAGATGATGGCACACGGGAATTGAACCATCTATCTAGAATGACCTAAGTGGCGCTCACGAACGTGCCGCACAAAGCTCCGGCGTTTGATCCTACTGTTGCACCCCTCCCATCGGCAACAGAGCAATACGTCTTTGCCCATTCTCAGAACACCATGTGCACGTGCAAAATGTGCAGAAACCTTTCTGCATGTAATCTGAGCACCACAGACCTCAGGATCATCCCCAATCCATTTGCAGATAGCTGTTGCTGAGTGGCACGAGTGGCTGGGTATACCATGTTGCGGGCCGGCCAAAGCCTCGATGTCGATATGAAAGGGGTGACAATTCCCCATCATGGCAGTGGGGTTATAGTTCTAGAGGGTAGATCAGAGACAATGATATCACAGTGAGTGAATTGGCATAGCAACCATATGATTAATGCCAAAAGACCTGTCGATTTCCCAAAGGGGTACGTTTTGGCGTGCCGGGACAATAGGTTGAGGCATGACCGTGGCGATAGGGGACACAGGATACGGGTGAAAGTGTCTTTCGGTCGGCTGTGTATCTGCAAAATATTGACTCTGTTTCTGGGGACATTCAGTGGGAGTAACGGTGAACGTAAAAATGTTCCTACACTCTCCATGGCCGCGCCGAGAGCAAGGTCATCCATAGGTACGTCGGTGTGCTGTGAACGTATCTCGTATTCCGTGGCCTATCAATGTTCAAATGCAGCAACTTACAAAAGGGACTGGGTTGGTGCCAAAGTATCCACCAGCAGTTTGCGACGCCAATGTTGGTGGATGACCGAAATGGCATTGGTGTGGACTCGGATTGTGCATGATGACGCTGACAGGGGAATGCGATTGGACTGCAGGAGCGATTGTTCGCAGACATACATACGGAGACCATATATACTGTTGTTGAGCACCTCGGACTTCAATATAACTCTTCATCCGGATATGCAGCATGGTGGCTGAATTGTATTATGAAAAACATGTTTTATTAATGAACAGATTTTTGAAACGTTCCCCTCAGGGTTCAGACTCCCGGCCATTCCAGGCCTGCTTATCTAGGCCCCGAAAATTTGGTGGCAGGAAGTTACTAGTTCGCTCCGAGTTCCCCGAAGGATATATATATATATATATATTATGGGGAACCTGACGTTCTGTAGTAATCAGCGGGATACAATACGTTGTGACCCTTATAACCTGGCATGTTTTGAGCCTCAAGGAGGATTTAGAGCGTTAGACCGCCCCCTGAGGACACGCATACTATGATAAATTATGATCGGCGGGATGAAATACTATGTTAGCCTTACATTACCACTTGGTGCGCCGCCTTCGTGGCAGCCAACGGCGATCACCGTGGGCCTCGGCTGAAGCAGAATGAAAGCCTCCATCCTTTTCCAGTGTTTCGGTATTTCTTTACTCCAGTTGGATGTGCTTGAAAACCATTCCAAGTCCACGAAGTGGCTCCAGCCTCCAGTGAGAGGTATGGTATGACATTGCCCCTGCGCCTAATTAACCAGTATGGTAAATGCATTTGGAATGCATAGCCATCGTAGTAAAAAAGTGCATTCTTTTTCTTTTCTCGATGACGAACCGGCAATGCGTTGTTGAGCCTCAGGCTGATGTTGGTCGGACATACTCTTATCATAAACTATTGTGAAGAGTTGATGGACATCAGGAAAATGATGGGTACTCGAATCGAACACACTTTCCTGGAATCGTTTCGTTTTTGTCATTCATCATAGCAGACTTCGAACCAAAATATTTTACTGTGGTCGGTGGTCAGTGGTCAGTGGTCACTTGATACCTTGTCTTGTTAGAATACCTGCCGAAACATACAATTAAAAGCCCATTAGTTAGCCTTTAGCGCTCTGCATGCATCATTGATGCCAACAGTGTCCGTCCGAACACTACTTAGCTTGCTTACCTATTTCAAGCAATAGAGCTTCGCGACCTTCCCACACATATCTCCGCCCAATGACCTCCAGGTACATCACCGACGGACAGTCAGTTTGTGTGCTTGCTGCTCTGCCACTGTTCTTCGATCAACACGATAATACAATGGGTCAAGGTCTGGTGCTGCGTATCTAGCTCTAGATCTATATTTCAAATTGACTTACGATATGTTTCAGGGACCGCAGAGTGGTGATATACGATAACGCGGCGAATGGCAGGCGCTGATTGTCAGCCTGTGGGTGCCAGTTTCCTCTTCTAGTTATGCAGCTCGACAGACATCACAGGCGACCCTTCAAGCTTGCATGCACCAATATCCGATCTAAGAATAGGAGGAGGGCGAAGATAAGAAGCAGTGCGTCTACTGTATGAGGGGAAGCAAGCAACGCGTCATTAACATGGATCCCCGAGTCTATCATCGATCGTCAGCGGCACCAGACGGCATGTGGCCAAAGCATTTCACACAGTGTGCAGTGCCCTCAGGAAGCACTCGTAGCACCACAGCGCTATTGGCAGTATAGGGGGTCTGGATCGGAGGGCGCACCGTGATATCCAACCGACAGCACAGTGTCCACCTACTTAGTAATTTATCGTCGCGGAGTCAGGGAAAATTGCTGAGTTCAAACCTCGAAGAACACACAAGAAATTCCCTTCCCCCTCCCCATGATTCCTCAGACGGCTCTGCTGAAACGTGTATTTGCGCCCCTTGTGTGTGTTTCGCTATCCCTACAGTGGTTCATTTTGACCATTATTCTGGTCGATTGACACTGGCTAAATTGGTTCAATATCTGGTCGCGTCGAAAGCCAAACATATATGATGAAACCAACCTCATCAGTCACCCTCAGTTCGACGGGACTTGGTCCGTCCATGTTCAAAGGTTCAAGTGCCGTCCATCGAAATGGACCCTTGCCATCATTTCAAAGTTCTGATGTACGGTAAATCTTTGCGAGCATTGACAGATTCTTTTGCAGATCCAAAAATCTCGGATGCGTGCGTTGCCCACCGTTTGCCGAGTGCTTCCACCTGCCATCCACATCTATTACTGACATGCTCCTTGTGTGCTGGGTGTCATCACCGATGCGACACTTATGCACAATGATATGGTATAAGGTTGCGTCCCAACCTCGGTTGACCAACCAAATTACAGCCAGTTCTATAATTTTCAAGGAATCGTCAATATTTACCTGATCCTAGATTCTCACGAACAAGTGTGGTCTGAGGACTAAGGGCCTCCGGGCCGATGGTTGACCCGCTATATTACGTCCTCCGTGTCCTTCGATCTTCGTCATGCACGGCCTCGGCTGTCTCGCTCAGAACGAGCTTCAACCCCGTCGTCAACGCAACTAACCCCGATGGAAACGTGTACGAGTGAGAAACGTCCTTCACCGCTGTTATCCACGAGGCATCAGTAAGACGCTACGATGGGCTAAACCCAAATCGCATCCCTAGAGTAGACTTTTGCTGGGGGCTGGGGCTACTACCCTGCCGCTGTAAATATATACCCCTATATTCCTATGCCACTTTGCCTGTGTGGATCGTTGGGGCCTCACAACATAATCATGTAAATTGCCACGCGTCTTTGTGGATGAAATTTGAGTTGCATTATTTGCCCAGGTGTTTTGGGACCTGAAATTGATAAATTGTAAACTGGCGGCCACCTCGAGCGTGGGGCAGTGGTGCTGAATGAAAGCTTGTGCTTGCTCTTGTCCTCAGAGATGGCGCGCTCCCTCACAGTGGATGGTCTATCATGTGATGGGGGCACTATAGGTTCGCGTCTTGACTGTTATGGCCAAATGAATGACGAATTCTTTCTCATTCCGCTAAATTTAAGTCTTCGAAAAAAAGTGCATGTGAAAAGTTGAAAGTGTCCTTAACGACCACTGGCAACGGGAAGAAGGACACGGAATACGTCACAACATTTACGTGCGTCGCTTGTACGACTTTATTTACATAAATTATGTACCTCGATGTGGAATCCCCTCCTGTCAGGTACAAGGAAGATAAGAGCTAAGACTGAAAGTCAGTGAGGGCCTATGGTAAATAGCAGGGTAACATCGTGAAGACGAATATAGAAAATGTTAATCTGGAGAATAAAACAAGAGTACAGTACCTCGGACCGATACCCGTGAGAGGATCTGAGAATACGTGAGCTTGTCCACGAGCATGAACGACAAATATAACAACATCAAAGAGAGCGAGAGTGTCAAGGTCGGGTAAAAAAAATATGCAAAATGAATGAACAGAAAAATAAATAAAGATGCGGGTATCGGTTTGAAGGTATTTCTCAATCATGTAAATTGGAGACAAGCCATGCAAACATGGCCATGAAAGAAATGGCGAGACTCATAAACTTGAGGAGTCGGCGAGTCGTCAGTTCTAAAAAAGCGAGCGTCCTTCCCAAAGAGAATTAAAGAAATGTTCGGATGGGGTAGTGTAACAGTTCGGACACATCTAGCCAATACGTTGGTCAGGCTCAGTCATCTGTCCATTCGATGTCAGCGCCTGGCGTACGTGGAAATGGGAACCACGCCGTCAGACTCACGTCATGTTGGCTCCCTTTTTCAGCGCTACGACATTGGAGAAGCTCTCTCACAGAGCAAAAAAGACGGGGGAAGCATGACCACCATCGCTCAGGCAGTCGATAGGTATCAAGCCCTGGTCGGAACGCTCCCCTTTGGTGGGCACAAACTTCACGGACGCCCATCCATCCTCGAAGACACGGAGAACGTGGACGTGGTCACCCGGATGAACCTCTAGCTCGTCATCTAACGAGGGTTCGAACGAACGACGTACGACCTCGACGTACTGCGTAACTTCGGGCTTTACAGGATCCGAGAATGGATCGATGAGATAATCCTTGGGTGTCGCAATGGAGGGTGAGATGGGAACATTGGGAATCCAAGCCTGAGGCTGAACGGGAGGTGTCGTGAGTGCACGGGAAGGTGCAGGGAGGTTTATTAGGGTAGTCGTAGACGAATGAAGAGACGCAACATAGAAAGAGTCGGCGTTTCCGGTTGGAGGTACAGGCGGTTTGGGAAAGGAAAAGGACTCAGAAGGCGAAAAGGGACGGACGGACATGGGCGAAGGGAGATCTGAGATATTATGGTCTGCCGAACAAATCAAGTACTGGCCGTCTGGGTCGCTGCCGTTGCTCAGCATACTGTTCAGAGACTCCCTGAGCGCTGCTGCACCTCCGGTCGACATCAAAACCGAATTGCGCTCGCAAACTTGGGCCATGGGGGGGAGGCTTGGAATAGAATCTACAGAAGGCCATAGAGGGGAATCTGCGCCGAAAGCCAGTCCTTGGTCATAGGTAGTAGCAAAGCTGCTACGAGTACTCCGGCGATCTTCTCCGTCCGAATCCACGTGACGAGCCGCACTGCTGAAGAAGGAGAAGCGTCCACCTGAACCACTGCGGCCGAACCACTGTTGACGAAGTTCCATACGGCGAGTAATCGAGCGACGACGAACGATAAGGAGAACGAGAGCAAGAAAAAATAATAAACAGAGAATAACTATCCCGGCGATTGCACCCCCAGATAATATCTTTCCGGACGAACCGCCCGTGCCTGAGCTGATCGACTGTGGATAAGCCATGCCAGTAGTGTGAGAGCCAGAGTGCAGTGAAGATTGCGAAGGGCCCAGAAAGCCCGTTGTTGGCAAAGCATTAGGATTCGAGCTCCCGAGTCCCGCAGGGTTTGTGGCCAGTGAACCGGAGTTGGCAACGTTTTCGGCTGGAGTGTTTCCACTACCAGATCCTCTGGAATTTCCGTTGGGAGTAATGACCCCTGTGGCGGAAGGGACTGGCGGGTTGCCGTTATTGTTTGCGTTGTTTGTGCCCGATGAACTCTTTCCGGGGACGGGGACTGGGGGAGTTGGGTTTGCAGCGACAGCCGACGAGGGAAGCCCTCCTCCACCATTAGCGGGTACTGCAGGCTGGACAGCAGGTACCGGAGCGTTTCCTCCACCATTGCCATTGGTATTACCACCATTACCACCATTGTTACTGGGAGTTGGAGTTGGAGTTGGCGAAGGACTGGGACTTGGAGTGGGATTTTGGTTGGGGCTAGGGCTAGGGGAAGTAGCAGGTTGTGGTGTGTTACCCCCATTTTGCCCGATGATTGGGCTCAAATTGATAGGGAGAGAAAGGTCGACAAGGGAAGGATCGCGTGCGTCGAGCTGCACATTGGAATACTGCACGGCACGATGTTGTGCTGGAACTCTGTGCATGTGTGAAAAGAGAGTGTGAGTCCAAATCACCTCACGGAGATCTGGGGAATAATATGTACAGCAAGGACTCGTAGGCCACTGTATGAAAAAGAAGGAAAGGAAAGGATGCCGTTTCCGCCCGCACCGACGACGAAAGGTACAGGGAGAAAAGTGTTGAATAGGTGTCAAAAAGGACCCACAATAAATGTCACGTCGAAGCGATGGAGGTATGGAGGGAAAGTCGACACATATTAATGCCGGACATAAGGGGTTGCTGAATTCACCATGGATACAGACGCTACTCTTTTGGCACATGCGATCATGCAACGGTGGGATTCCCACATTCGCAAAGAAGGTTTAGGTTTAGTAACTGTGTTCGCGTGAACGAACCAAGTTACTTGGTGCTTTGTATAGCCTGATATTAAATGGCGAGTCGAGACGCAGCGCGTGAGATCTTATCAGGAGATCTAGATCTCATACTTTGCCGCCCGCCGGGCCGCCACGGCTCAGGTACAGGTCTCGGATTTTCCCCTCCTCCTCAGGGATCCTGATCGTCGCTGCACTGGAGCTCAGTGCTCCACACTGACTTCCGCCGGCAATTATTAATGTCAATCAGCTGCGCCTACTCCGCCGACTCGAACCAGCTTCGCTTCAAGTTCAGTCACTGTGATCACATCTGGAGGGAATTGGTACAACCCGAGTAAATGCAAAATGTCTCAGTCATAAGACATACTCGCACTCTGGAATCTCAGTGATACTTGTGGACAGAATGATGTCATACTATGGAGACACACGGGATCGTGATACTAGCCCTCACATTTCGAGGCATATGGCAGTTTCGCCTGCTTTCCCATTGACCAGCGCATCCAAGTCGACGACGTGCCTCGACGCTCCAGGTTCCAGGCATCTTGCTGTCCTTCGCTTCTGTACATTAGGGGCTTGTTGATGTGGGTCTTCGTCTCCTAATCGCAACAAATGATGGATGCAGTAAATATCTTACAGGCATGCATCCCAGGTCTGTCCATCCTCACCCAAGACCACATCTTTATGGTTCTTCCCCTTCCCCTGCAACGCAATCACATTCACAGGCTAATGAGCCTCACCCCGTGATCTATGTACCGGAAACACACATGACCATGGAAGATGCGCCTGTTCCGACGGCTACTCTGGCTTCAAATTCTGCTCAGTTTGCGTCCGCTTTGCATACTCACCCCGACAACTTTGAGGTACAGTATGTCATGTCCTCGCATCCCCCCTCATTCCAGAATCAGCCGTCCCAACAATACATGTACCATGGACTTTATCCCATAGACTCTAACCGATATCCTCCGCCTCAATATTTTCCGGCTCCCCTTCCCTACCCCCCACCACCGTACCTTCCTAATGCAGCAGGTAATAATCCATTGGGCCACCATCAAACACACGGCCTCACCATGCCTATGCTCCCACCTGTGGCTTCACTTTTCCGTCCTGGACTGTACAACATGCAGCAATATCCGCTACCCTTTCATAATTCGATCGGTTACTTTGGGCCGCCGACACAGTATCGGCCGAACGAGTATCAGAGCTATTATGACTCAGGGCCAGCCTCAAGCACCACTACGCATGGCCAACGACAGTTTCAGCCGCGCACCAGAAATCAGCACTTACCCCGAGATCTCAACGCACCCAGGGTGCAGCCAAGCAGCTCAGAGCGCTCACCCTCATCTAGTAGCCTCGGACACAGCGACGCCGCTACATCATCAAGTACCAATCATCCTATCGCTGCTACTACCCACCCACTGGAACAGATTTCCACCGCACAGAATCCTCCCATCTCGGAAATACGGGCAAGCAATGTTTCAGCAGGTGGTAGCACATCCCGCAGCACGGCACATCACCGTCCGCCCACTCGCCGTCGTGACTATCACCCGAACCCACCTCCGAATCGGACAGAGTGGGTCATGTGGATGGGTAACGTTCCAAATGACACAACGCATGATCAACTTTGGCAGTTTCTGAGGCGACCTGATACTGCTGCCCCTGACCCGGAAGGCAGTGGCAATTATACTGGTAGATCTGAGGGCAACGGAATGCTATCACTGTTCCTCATCACTCGATCCAACTGCGCATTCGTGAATTATGAATCGAAGCAACAACTGGATCGTGCAATCTCTCGATTCAATGGACAGCAACTACAGCCGTACGATCGCCAGTGTCCGCGGCTGGTGTGTAGAGCACGCCGGAGGGACGACGAACTACAAGCTGGCGTCGGTGCCCAGCGTGGCACCCGCTTGCATACGCGTTATGTCAAGAACATGACACTAACGGATAAGGAGGCCATCTCTTCCGGGCGTCAACTAGACTCATCCACAACTTCTGACTTGCCGTCGGTACCAACGGTTGCCAAGGAAGACGAAGTCACAAAGTCACAGCAGGCCAAGGAATCGCCTAGTTCGTATGCTTCGACTAATTCTAGTCTTTTGGTCCGTTACTTTCCCAAACGTTTCTTTATTCTCAAGTCATTGACACAGGTGGGTTCCGGAGCTTGTTTCCGATCAGATGGACATCCATGATTGACTCGACGATCATAGAATGACTTGGACATCAGCGTTGAACGCGGCGTATGGGCAACCCAGAAGCACAACGAACGAATATTAGACCAGGCTTTTCGTACGAGCCAGGAGGTCACCCTGATATTCAGCGTGAATAAGAGCGGCGAGTTTTATGGGTATGCAAGGTGATTTGTGCGCTACCAGTAGTCGATGCGTCAAACTGATACCCAACACTGAAGGATGGCAAGTAACGTCCTTGACAACGATCACAACGTGCCGTGGGCGCCGCGCCCCATGTCACCCTCTTCCGGTTTCGCGCCACCCTTTGGTATACTGGGCCGGGGCGCAGGTCCACTGCAGGAAAGCCCACAGATACTTACCACGCCCTTTAAACGCCTATCGGCCGAAACATTACCTTCTCCCGACGGAACGCACAGTCATCAAGGGTCGGCCAATCCCAAAATCCCTCCAGATCGACAATCGGCGCCGGCTGTGCTTCATCATGTAGACGAGGATATCTTCAGTCCTGAGTCGCCTTTGCGACCGGTCACGTCCCAGGTAACACAACACCCCGACGCCCCTTCGACCACGCGATATGAGGCCGGGAAGGGTTCTACGGTGTTGTGGTCACGGACACGAGGCAGGAGTGGCGGTAGTGGGAGTGTGGAGAGTCCGACCCTCGGAGTGCCCCTGCAGCCTGTGATTGAGGAAGTGCACAGCACAGGGGGTGCCGAAGAGGACACTCTTCCGGCACCGAGTTTAGCTCCACCTCAGACGCGTGGGGCCTCCGAGAAACGAGAGGAAGAGGTCGGTTGGGGCGAACCATTCAAGATCGAATGGTCGTGCACGAAGCGCGTTCCGTTTTACCGTACGCGGCATTTGCGGAATCCGTGGAATCACGGGAGAGAGATCAAGGTATCGAGAGATGGTACGGAGGTGGAGCCTACCGTCGGGCAGCAGTTGGTCGACGAGTGGTTGACTCTCGCGAGTGAGATGGGCGGTGGTGAGGTCAGGCGTGCTCGACAACGCACTACAAAATCACTTGGGAGACGCGGAGGACCTGAGGGGAGACTACAGCACGTGAAGAAAGTGTAACATGGCTTATAAGTTCCTGGTAGATGCTAAATTTAGTTATTCATCTGCTTCAGCATGGTCATTTCTGTTGCAATTGGTTGACGACTTATAGATCATTTTGTACGACTGCTGCTTTTTCCTCTGGGAAGAAAGCCTAGTGTCAGAATGGGTTAGCCCTGAACGTTCACTCACTGTATCCAAAGCTATTGACGTTGTTCCGACGTTTTGCTCCCGCCAATGCCGAACACAACAGCGACAAATATGCTTACAAGAATTCCGCGGGGGAAGTTCCCCGAGATAGGCTATATACCCCGTCGGAACCGTCCCTGCCAAGTCAATTAATTTAATTGTCGTCGTGGCTGTCATATATTCAAGCTTGGCTAGAGACCACTTATCCTTACTAGGCTTGTGTGTGACCATAGAGCCAAGTTGGGGAAGTTTGTATATGATGACCCCTAAGCTTCTAGCTCTGACGACTACACAATGCCACTGTCACCCTTCCCCATTCGACCAATGTTCTGAGAATGCACAGGTTCGTCTTTTCCGTATTTTGACCAATGTTACGGCACCTCCATTCTATTCCGGGCGATGGTTGTTTTCGCACAAGCTATGCATCGAGAGTGAAAAGAATTTTTTCTCGCATGATGGCCACTCTCCGCCCTGTTTCGACTAATGCCCAAACACCCCCAGGAGTATTAATACGCCGAAGCGTATCTCCCGCCACCTGCTGATCTCTGGTTCAATACCGTCGGTGGCACCAACAATTCTTGCGTTCAAGGTTTTGTCAGGATGGTCACCCTCGTAGACCTTTCGTTCGAAATTATCGACCGCATCCTGTTCGCGCTCGATCCCCTGGACATCGCGAACGTCTCTCAGACCTCCCAGTTTTTTCACGACATCGTATACGGGCCCCTCAGCCGACATTTTTGGCGCGGACTCTACCTTGCTCAATCGCTCGACGACCCCCGACACACAACGAACCACCTCGGTAGCCCCTCTGACGATGACGTAGATTGGAAGGAGGAGCTGCAGCGAATCATGAGGACACGCACGGTTGTGAAACTTCCGGAGGTGTGTCGGTCACACGAAGAGCGCTCTCTAGTACTGCGTACTTGCATTCACCTCATCACCCACATCACTCCTATCTCTTCTTCAAACGGCGTCGGACACATATCGCGCAATGTACGGTGGATGCACCGTCTCTTGGGCGACGGTGCGTTCTTCCACCCCGAGACGTGGGGCCCGTTGCCGTTGTCAGGGGAGGAGGAACAGCTGTTGGCGCAGCTGCACACCCTGTTCGGAGTGACCCGGAGGGATCTCGATCCGGAGCGACGTCGGGCATCTCAGGCATTCGTGTACAGCCTACGACAGTATACCGCCGAACGCTCTTACGGGCCGTACATGCCGGACGGTGGTGGCATTCGTGTCGACTGGGCGTTTCTCTGGACCGTTGTGCATGACTTCGGAATGTTGCTGCTCGTCGCGGACATGGACGAACAAGAAGAGGGCGAGGAGAATTCGTATTTCTGTCCGCTGGGTCTGTTCTTTCGCCAGAGCATCATCCCTCCGGGGTTGAATTTGGACAAGGAGAGTGACTGGGCGTGGGTAGAGGGGCTGTGGTCGGTGAGGTACGGCTTCATGGACCATCGTGAATTTATACGTAAGGTTTTACTCTACTACGTCTGATCACCCTGGTATATTGACGAGTGTCGACCCTTCAGTTTACAATGATCCGTCGGTAAGTAACCTGCCTCGCTACTAATCACCAAAACATGACGAACACACGTGCCATCGTGTTTAGGTACCAGATCATGAACCCCAAGACACATCGATTTTCGACGACACCGATGAATCGCTGGCCTCGTTGGATATATATTTTAGCGTTTCGAGCATCGAACCTGATCCATCTCACCCTACACGTCCCAAGATCAACGTTGTCGGCGAGGTGGATGGAAAGTTCAACCTCGTTGGCTTCGTCCAGCTTACCGACGATGATCGGGTAAGGTGGCATTACGTGAGTACAAGTTTTCGTCTCGCGGTGGAAACACCTAAGTTTCTATTTGCACACGTGTCAATCACACTAGGCTGCAGGCAACGACAATCAGATGGTATGGAAGTAGGTCCACGTTTGCCTGATACGTTAATTTGTTGTTGATTATTTTCTAGTTGTGAGGCAGTATGCCTTGGCAACGTTCGATCGCGGTGCGGTTTCATAGGCATTTGGTCCACTATCTTCCATGACGCTGATGATCCTGTTGGTATGTACCATGTCTTTTATTTCACGACGTCCCCCAGGCATCGATTTGACCTTTACTCATTAGGGCCATTTTGGATGCAACGCGAATTCCTCGTTGATGAAGATGACTCAGACGGTCCTGCTTGATTCTCGATCCGAAATGTCTTCAAGAATCTAGTTCAAATCGGTTTTTGGGTGTGTGGACACCAAAATACTGTTACGGAAATGTCTTTTTTGATAAACTAGTATGTCACGATCATGTTGATACACGATCATATGATACAACCCATGTAGCACGTTCCTCTA
Source organism: Rossbeevera pachydermis (assembly GCA_038090155.1). NCBI lineage: Eukaryota > Fungi > Basidiomycota > Agaricomycetes > Boletales > Boletaceae > Leccinum > Leccinum pachyderme. The sequence goes on from JBBPME010000168.1 coordinate 18,627, forward strand.
TTTTGTAGCCCAGCAAGTCTATGTGTAGCATATTTACCACCAAATGGGTCATGCAAGAAAAAAAAAACCTGTGATGATTTCTATTCCACAAGCTATGATCGATATATGATCTTTGGTACGAAGCCTGATGTTGGGGACTCGCCGTGTTAGATCCCAATTTGTGTCTAATAGTATCGGACGATGGCATGTGTCGGAATTTCAATTTGCAAACTCAGACAATATCGCAAAACCTTTGCGTTGAATTTGGTATCCAGCGCAACTACTTCGTCAGTTATAACAACTCTCAGATCTGGGACTCATAATAAGGCAGGTACAGGCTGACACGCTCTGATACCTTGTTAGATTACAACAATGTTTTTTTTTTGACGAGAAGTGTTATACATGGTAAAGTATCAGTCTATATCACAGCACTAGACTCTTGTATCGTACGTAATTCAAGGTGGTCCTTCTTCCCTTTCTACAGGTGTATTGTGAACTTAAGTTGACCATCCTCACATACCTCGCATTTAACACTCTCCATGTTCTCTACGACAAAGTGCGCGCCGATGTGCTCTATATGTTTCCGCTCGTGGCTTGTGCACACGGCTATGACAGTCGCACCGCTGGCGAGCCCGGCGCGAATTCCGCTCGGAGAGTCTTCGAATACGACACAGTTTGCCGCGGAGAAACCCAGCTCGCGCGCGGCAAGGAGGAACGGGTCCGGTGCAGGCTTGCCTGCTTTCAGGCGTTTATCATCAGCCGTGATGGTTATCTCCGGGGGTACGATGCCCACGCGGGTCATGCATCCGTGCGCTATGTGAATGGAAGTGAATACTCAATGTGGGTCATGTAGGAAGGAAAAAGTGACGTCGGTCCGATACACTGTTCATAAAAAAAATTGCAAATTGACATACCGTAGGTCTTGGCACCAGATGTGGCGACGGCATAGCGGCCATCAGGTATGGAGTCAAGCATCTTCCGGACGCCAGGGAGAATGCGCACGCTTCGGTCTACGCGGGTAGCCTCGATTTGCCACTCCTCCAAGCATGGCAAAGAGAGTGGCAGCTTGTCCTTGCATTCTGCGGGCTCAAAAGCGAGGACTGCATCCTCGTCTTCTTCGGCGATCCAAGTGTCGCAGCAGGTGGCAGTAGCGGACGTTAGTGGTTGTATAACCGACATGTCCAGTATGCCGTTCAGGCGTGAGGCGAAAGAAGGACGACGGCTGCTAAGCGCAGCGAAAGAGGAGGTACGGGACGACGCGAGCGATCCCGGCTGGGACTCGATCAGCTCTGGGGTTACCTCTCCCGAACTGGGTGGGCTAGGGGGCAGTACGGCCGGCTCGGAGACTGAGGGGCTGCGTGAGCCGGAGCCGGGGCCGTACAGCTTGTGGGCGTCGGCGAAGAAAAGAATGCTCTCTTCAAACTTTTGGACCTCGGCATCCATCTCGTGCGGGCGGATGGACGGCTTGAAGTGCCCAAGGTTATCGACCGCACGCTTGCCGTGGGTGGCAGCGATCACGAAGGCTGGGTCCTGCCCGATGTCCTTTGCGACTTTTCCCCAGGCAGCCTCAACGGCGGCGATAGAGTCGGTGAGGGTACCATCCTGATACATACATATAAAATTGACACATAGAAGGTAACAGTAGAACAATGCGCCCACCATATCAAATAACACCGCATTGGCGTGAAATGTATGGACGTTTGGTTGCATGATGAAGATGTAAATGTGGGGGAAAAGGAAGTGAAGACGGGTATTCGAATCAAGTCTGGCTTACCTAGCGATGGTCTCACTTTGTTTATATACGGACTGTCGGGCTGGGGCCAATCCGCATCAACGGAGAAAATCCCCACGGTCCGACTGACGTCAAGGGGGCTCGGGCGGTATCGAAGTTGAAGGTAAGAGGAGCAAGATTTGAGGAGCAAGATTTTTATGTAAGAGCTCCACAGTGCCGTATTACAATTTTTGGCCGCAGATAGAAGAATCAAGATGAATTTCGTCCTCAAAGGACGTTTAAGGCAAAGAACTCTTGATAGGGGAGTGATGGTGGCACGTCGGACTTGCTATTTTTTTGTTATTTTTTTATATCATACAAATACAAACGGGAGGATCGTGAGTCGTGACAACTAATGGTTCCTAAAGAGGCAACTCCTCAAGATCGCCAATTTATGTTCACGGCCATTCCCTCTCCGATTGAGGCTTCATTTGAGATTCGAGCGACTTCGAAACAAGCGTGTGAATGAGTGCTCCACATGACCTCAACCACCCAAGAACCATAACTGGTAAGCATCAGCCCTCTGTGTCTGGTCTACTAGTGTAAGCGCTGCCGTATGGCGCGCACGCACTTCATCAATTCCTGGTGCCTTCCTCGCACTAACAATTTCAATTGGCTCCGTGGCCCTCTTGTCTTGCATCCCTCTCTATCTCTAGATCCTTCGCCCGGCGGTAACATCGGGATTGGGAAACAGCGGAGAGAGACAAACGACACTCATTCGCCAAACCTAATCTCTGTCAGCTGTGCGTTCACAGTACGTGAAAGCGCGATCGGCTCGCAGGTCCCTAATACTTGAGGGTAACAGCAGTTGACGTCAAACCATCCGAGCCCTTGGCGCAGGGTCTCCTGTACGTGTACCGTGCTTACCTGATGCATGTGCATCCTGACAGAATGGGTGTGTCTTCTTTTTTCTTATCATCCGATTCAATCTGTCTTTTGCTGGCGACAAAGCTGAGTCGACGCACGTCCTCGTCCGTACGGGAAATATGATTGGCTCGTCAAGGTACGCTGACGTCACTCCCGCTTTCAATCGAGCTGCGCCTTAATTTGTGCAATCTCCCGCGTGGCGTCCGGTGGAGCATCATCTATTTTTTTCCCATGTGGGAAATTCCTCCGACCCTCGACGTCACACTATTGAACGGATATATGCGAAGTAGCCTTGTTATCATCAACCAAAGTTCCCCTTTGATTGTCCTGCACAGCGCTCAAAAGTTGCCACATGCAGCGGTAAAGTTGTGTTATACATACCATGGTTCATGATCACGATCATTCACCCGACAACCGACACCCTAGTTCGATACCCTCGGAGGCACCCACACAGCAAAGAGCATTAATCTACATAGATCTTTCAATCTGATCCATCGTCTCATCTCACGACCAAATCTCGGTGGCGCTGCCGTTCGATTGCCGGTCCCCCAGTTTTCTTCTCTTCTTCTCCTTTGCTTTTCAGGGGTCACCATTATGCTTGCAAATTATCAGGGTCATCCGAGTTGCTCGTCTAGAATGACGTTGACGGCAACCCTCTCATTTGGCAAGCACCTTGGAAGAGCAGAGGGCGGCAGAAGGTCATATCAAGGAGTATCAACGACGACTATGACGCAATAAGTAAACCATTCCTGTGCCATTCAGCTCCACACCATCACCATGGCTATTCTTATCGTCGTATTATACCAGTACCCCAAAAAGCGTCCGTGGATCGGGCCTGAGTATGAGTGTGTGAGGCAGTACTCAGCGATGAACGTCCCGTGTATCGAAGAAAAGGTCCTCGCCTCTCCCGCGTCAAGCATGGCACTGACACACCATTTTTTCACCCTCGAGGCGCTGCGTCCGATTGTGAGGACGCGCGCGGTAAGACACATTTGCTCAGCGCAATCTAACACCGCCTCCTACCCCTGCAGGCGCGCCGATACATCGCTAGACCATTGGCCGTCAAGCTCGACGACATCCACGGCGATTGTTCGGTACAATTTCGTCGCCACCATACTGTAATGAGACACTCAACGACGTTCGACGACTATCATCGTTGTCCCACATCTCCTACCGTAACGTTCAACATGTGCAGAGCCTGTACGTTCATGTAACATGCACAATCGATATCTGATGAACTGATGAACTGATTTATGTGACAGTAGCTTGTCTCGACTACTAGTTCCTTGTATCGGAGAGACTCGGATGTCGAGTCTCTTTTCGATGTCATCACATGCCTGATCGTTGATCCTGTAGGTGCTATGGCCATCAGGAAATTTTTGAAGAGATTATAATGCTAGATAATGCTAGATAATCCCTGGCAGACATTACATATATGCTCTGTGGATATTCACAATTGAGTTGTCAGTCATATTTATTTGATATTATTAAATATATATAATTACAGATATCAAGAAACAAAAGCATTTACTATTTTTTATTTTTATTTTTTAAAGAATTGTGACTTGAAAGTTTTCCTGATGTAGCAATTAAATGCGTCACCATGTTGTGCCGTTGTTCCTGAATCCGTATCGGTGGCTTCCAACGACTCGAAAACATACGAGAATTTGCGAGAAATCAATGTGTCAGATTATAATAGCTGCTGTACGATAAGTCGTTTCAAAAGTGTACTTGTAATGTTCCAGTCGAGAGAGTAAACGAGTGGGAATGAGAGTGAGAATGAAAATTCTCATCATGATCGAATCGAATGCACATGTTCTCTTACCTGCATATGAAGGGGGAAAACATACGTGCTCGGCGAGAAAACCTTCTCGCGTAGCGGAGAGACCAAAAGAGAACGCTGACAGAAAAAAGGACAAGTGAGGCAAGAGGGAGAGAGAAAAGAGAACGAGAGCAGACACAGACATGAACGAAATATACGTGCATGGCCAGCCAAAATAACAAACAATAATGACAGACCAAAACAATAATGTTAAACACAGAAGTGGGAATAACTGCTCTGAACGCAATCATGACAGTGACGCTAAGTCAAAAGTCCGGAAAGACAAATTGCGATGTGGGATATACATAGAGTGGACACGGGCCACGAGACAATGGAGAAGGAAAGAGAGGCAGTAGGCAATATACCTTGGAAACCTGCCAACTATCCGATTAGTCACTGCCGCGACAACTCGGTTACGCTCCGACACTCACTGTTGAAATGATGCGATGAATGCCCCTATCAGATTGCGATTGACAGCCTCTAGTCGGTCCGTGTGCTTCAGCTGAATATTTCCGTGACAGTGCGTCGACGTTCCCGCCTTTGCGATGGAAACGCGATCGTTTTCGGTTGAGGGTTGCCACAGGTCCTGTTTTCGCGGCCCTCAACCCCTTCGAGCGATGACTGTGCTGCACGAATACCCAGCGTTCGCCGGCGAGTATCTCTCTCAGTTTCCGAGCCCGAGATCGGCGGGCGAGCCTGGCCGAGACCCGAGTTATCCTCCTCCGAGCTCGTCCCTGCACGTCGCCGAGCGTCGTCACGGCTTTGTTGTTGCTGAAGAGCAGAGACTGACACTCCCGATGGGCGGGAAAATGTTACGGATGATCGCACTGACTCGTGGGAATCTGTGCGTTCCAGCAGAAACGTGGAGATCTCAGGAGACGCTGACACCGTGTGAGTTGAGATGGCTGTGGTGGGGTTGGGTGTGGATACAGCAAAAGGCGGATTAGGGTTGCGAACGGTAGTTATGGAAGCCAAGGATACGTTGCGACGGTTGCCCTTGTCAATGGTAGTGCTGGATCTTTGGAGTAGAGATTCGGACGGAAGGGAAGGGAGGGGAGGTGGGGTAGAGTGCGTGGCTCTTGACCTTTCTGTTTGAGGGTATCGAGATAATGGCGTTGGAGAGGGTTCATAGTCTACCGACAAGTCGAGAACGTTGGATGGTGTATTATGAAGGCCAGGATCGTTCGCCGCCATATGCTGTTCGCGATGCTCACGTGGAGTGAATAACCGTCGAGAAGTCGAGAGTGGGTTCAATCCATTGCGAGAGGGTGCGGTGCGATCCTGATCACTTGCACTGTCCCGTTCTCGTGCAGACGGAGGATGGGAAAGGTTGAGGTTAAGGTCGCTGCGAGAGGAAAGCCTGCGAGAGATATCAGCTCCACTACTCGAAGTCAAGGGCTCCCAGCTCAGTCGTGACTCGGTTCGCCTATCATCTTGACCCCGCCTCTCAAGGCCCGGATCAGACGGTGATCTCCTGGTAGCTTGGTCATCCAGGCTCGCTGATCTCAGGTGAGCAGAATCAGATTGCCCAGTTGCTTCTTTCAATAGCTTCCCAACCCCGAGAATAAATGCGGTAAGCGAGCGAACTACGTCGTCGCTCTCTCGCAAGCCCTCCCGAAAGTCAGAACTGACATCCCTCCAGATTTGTGCAGGGTGGTTGGGTCCGTCGGCGTGATAGTGCTCGTCGTCCACCTCAATAGCAATTTGTTGTTGGACGGCGTTGGTTGTCGCAGCTCTCAAGATCTTGTTAAGCTTTTCCGACGAGCGTATGATTGCATTTGAGTGATCGGATAAATCACGGACAAGCTGGGATGGATTCGGAAGCCGAGAGAGGTGTGTTTGAAACATTGAAAGTGACTCCAACATAAGACGAGTATGTTCCGCGCTCTGTGCATTATTAAGACTTGCCAACATGCCATTACCAAGGGGAGTCATGCTCGTATGACGACGGGAGAGCGTGCCAGTACGAGTCGGGTCCGTCTCGGCAGGTGTCTGAGGCAAAGAATTCATGCGTGTAGTTGGCGAGTGTCGGGACTCTGGTCTATCTAAAAGATCATAGGTTGTTCTCCTGGACCGTATCGAATATACCCCGGACCTGGAACTGTTCTCTCCATGGAAGAAATTTGCCATCGACGTAGCGGGTCGAGAAGAGATGCCGCGTCCTATGCCTTTCGTGTCCCGCTCAGCAACAAGGACAGTAGGTGCACGAGACGGATCCGATTGTAAATGGGGCCGAGGGGCGGGGGGACCGACAGATTCGCCGGAACGTGTGCCATATCCGCCGGTTCGACTGCTGTTATCAGCATGGGGTCGCAGCGACCTCTCTTCGTCCTCCCACTCCACGATGCGACCTGTGCTAGGTCCAATATCACTTGAGCGTGGTCCTCGTGCAGATGCTTTCACATTACGTCCATCTGCGAAGACATCCTCGGTCGATGGTGCACCCTGTCTCGTACTCCCCCGCATGCCAATCCCTGCTGCACGCAAGCTTTCACCTGCCAGTCTCCCCGTTGCACCTGTGCCTGGGTTCAGTGTACTTTCCGCACTTCCCCCACGCTGAGACTGTCTTCTCCCGGTATCTGGAGTGTTGCCTGAGAAGTCGTCGGAGAGCCAACGGGTCTGATGTCGCCGGGTTAGATCTCTTACGGTGGAAAACCGGGATGACCGAGCCCCTCGGGGAGAGTACTGGACACTGGACATAGCATTGACAGTTGTATGCGGCACAGTGGTATGTGGATGATCCTCCTCGTACCCATTATCATGGAAGAACCCTCGGTGGGGAGTCATAGGTTCGATCGAATTCTGGTGAGAATATAAAATTAGCCGACCATGAAAGAAACTCGACCATGGCACCAACCTGTCCGTCCAAACTCCGTCGTTCTCTGTCTCTAAATTCCCTTGGAAGCGGTTGTCGTGACCTTTTGTTTCCTGTGGGGCTCCTGGAAGTGGCTACAGCGGCCAGCGCTGCTTCGGTGATATCATGATCGTTTCTAGAGTACCGCCCGTTCTCATGGCCAGATAGGGCGCCCCCCAGGGACACTCGTTTGCGGGGAGTGCGTGAGGGGCCCGGAGACGCCTGGCGCGTTTTCCCTGGCGATGAGGGAGCAGAAACGAGTCTTTGTCGTAAATAGAAATCTGATACAGATGGCGGCGTTGATGGGCGTTCGGGGGACGATGAGCGGTAGGAATTCGAATTGGATCTGGAACGGGAAGGGGTTGGCGCCCGTAGACTCTCACGCTCAGTTTCTGATCCAGAGAGGGTATCATTAGGTTGAATCTGAGGTGCGGACTGGGAATGCGAATGCGATGAGAGACGAGAGGATGAAGTGGAAGGTGGGGCATTAGGTGAACGTGAAGTGTGGGTGGGAGATGGTGTGTTGAGGCGGGAAGTAAGTTTATCTAGTGCCTACATGATTTTGAATAGCATATAGGGGAATGCAAGAATCGAATGCGAAAAAACGTGGTTCCAAAGATCGCATACACGTGGAGTGGACAAGGGCACACGGTTAGCATAGGTTCAGGAAGAAACGCGTAAGCTCACCATGCGGTTGCGCTGAGCAAGACTCTTGACCCGCTGGAGCGCAGCGACGTTTTCGCTCGAGTTTTTAACTCCAAGCCTGAGGTCGAGCCTGGCAGTATGGTCCTCCTCACCCGCATGGTCGTTTTCGTCATCTTCGTCATCAGAATGGGTTCTTGAAGTCTTGGAAGTGGGAATGGATTTGTCGTACGTTTGTGCGGTCATGACTGCGCCCCGAGGACCTGAGAAAGAAACTGGACGGTGTCTAAGGCTGCCTGAATTTGCGCTGTTATTGTCGCCGGTCGAGCCGCTGCCAGTAGAATTTGTGGCTGGGGGTGATGGTAAACCAGAAGGGGAAACAGCGCCAGGGCTCTCCGGCGGCTCAGGAAGATCAGGTATGTTGGCTTCCTTGGGATCCTTAGGTACTACCGATCCTAGGAATATTGCAGACAAAGGACGCCTCGAGGAAGAAACGAGTGAGCGCGGCGGCATCAGAATGAGCGCAGCAGATCATCAACCACGGCGAGCGAAAAAAAAAAGTTGTCGTCGTCGTCGTAGACAGCGAGCAAAAAAGCGTTGGGACGACGACGAGCTCAACGCTGCGCAAAGTAGCAGACGAGGAAAGGTTAACTATCGTGGGAATTCAATCCCTCTATACAAACCCGATACTATCGGCTTGGTGACGATCGGCACAGATGCCGCTTTTCAGATTCAGTCTCCGACGACACTGTAACTCACTTCCTTACTTCTTTTTTTCTTTCGAGAAATCATCTTGTTACCAATGTTCAGCAATTATGAGGACGCTTGAACACGCTGACTCAGTCACTGGATCAACCATTTAATCATAACAAGGTTTTTAGTCGATTCTGTTGCCTCTCTGTTTGTCTTACATATGCCCACCTAAGTATGGGCGCAAATATAGTCCTGGCACTGTTCTTAAATTTCTGTTGGGCTACCCTAACCGCTGTGTCAGGATAGCGTACAGGATAACGAGCTTTAACCCACAGTCGATAATACTTCTCAAGAGTCAAGGTCTGCAGATGCGGATACTTAGTCTACACAGCATTCGAATGCGTTTCCACCTCCAACAGGGTAACTTGCAGCTGCATTCAAGTCGGTCGGTCGAATAATCTACGCATATGGAATCCTTTACGCCGCCTGCTCACCACAGCCCCTCTTGCGCAGATGAAATCAAGGGCTCGGTCTCGCGCCGCCCGTGCTATCGATTGACTGAATTGGTCAGTTGGTCAGCTCAATCTTCATTGGACCACACCCACATTTGACCCCACTACAATTTCCGCATTGCCTGCGTCCGTAAAGTTCCCATAGATAGCGTTACCGCATAACAATTTCGCAGATTCATTAAGGCGGACTGTCTAGGAACTACTTGGATGGTCGAGTATCCAACTTTCATGGTGAAACACTGATGGTGCCATTTGTAAATGGCTCAGGATGAAGTCTCCCTACAAAAAAAGAGAAGTACTTGCAGGACTTGATCGTATTATTTGAATTTGCTGTCCACACTCGGTGACTAACGTCCTTGAAGAGCCCGCAAACCCAATACATACATAAACCAGGAAATCAATAATGGTGAGTACACATAGATGGGTGAATACAATCTGATCTGCTATAGGTCGTTATCATTATACGTCATAAATGTCAACAAAAGTAAGCCCAGTGAGTAGGAATGTAATGGCGACTGAACCTGAAAGAGAAAGCATGCTGGTATACATACGGTTCTGAAATACTTAAAAGGTAGGTGAGAGTCTGGAACGTCACCTTACCCATCCATCCAAGGTCCAAGTTTGCGTTGAATCTATAGCACTGAAAAGAGGGCTGAACATACGAACACGACTGAAATCCAAATTATTGCCAAGGGCCTATGCGGCCTCTCTCCACTAATCAAAGGACAATAATCAGTCGACGTCGCCACGGTAACAGAGATGAAGTGATTGTTTCCAGCACCTCCGTCCGACGGGTGTGAACAGGAAAGATAGACTCACCTGGTTGCCGACGACGGCTGACTCGTAATCTTGGTCGTCATAACAGCGACAAGTCCATTAATCGCGTTTGATCCGTTCACAGCGACGGACTGGTAATGATTGATTCCCACACTGGTATTCTGGAGCAGCCCGGAGACGTAGCTGACGGAAGTATGGTAGGTATATCCGCCGAAGGACGTCTGACCCGAGTACGTGCTCGCATTCGTGAGCGAGGCGGTAGGGATTATGTTCGATTGCGCCGTAGCGTTCCCGATCATCCAATCGCGTCCGAGGTCATAGCTATAGTGCAAACGCTCCAGTCAGCACAACCCTGAATGGTGCCGAAATCTGAAATACAGACCCGTTGACGATGATATTGTGTTGTTCTGCAAGGGAATATGCATGACGTGTGATAAGCGAAATAATGAAAAAATCAATCCACGGACCGGTATCACGTACCAGCGATTGGCATCTCGTAAGAAACCGCTAAAAATATCGCACTGCTATTTGCATCCGGACCGTTCTGGATCCAGTACCGGATGTGATTGCCACCCTCGACCGTCTCTTCGCAAGTGCCAAGCTCGACATTGCTATAGTCCCATCGTATCACCGCGGTTTGATTTACTGTTTTTTGATCGGAGCGCATAAGCCGACCATCATACAATGGTTCGTTGATTGGGTGGTGCGTACCGTATCCGTTCCCATCACCGAGGTTCGCGCCTTGGTTATCGCCGGAATGTTGGCCCAAGCATTCGGTAGAGAAGCCAAAGGATCTGAACAAGCCAAATCGGGTGAGGACGGCACAGAGTCCGACCACGGAGACATACTGACTGGAAATAATTGATTAAACCTCCATTGTTCACGCTACTTTGAAGGACTGCTGAATCGGAATGGGCGGATATGATGACATTGATGGGTTCTCCGAGTCCTGGGGGGTATGTGTTCTGTACTTGCTATAGAACGGTAAAGAGTCAGAGTTACCAAAAGGGGCGGTGAAAGGTTGACATGAGACACGAACAGTGAGCATACTGCCGCCACTTTCCGTCGGAATATAATAACCGTAGTTTGTCTCACGGCGCTGCGGAGGTGCAGGGGACGGCTTGGCAGAGACGAGGAATGACATCCACATGGTGGCAATCATACAGGACAATAGGGCCCGGGGCCTCCGAGTCGAATGGACACGCCGAGTGTACATGGTGGTGGGGTATGCAAAGTCGCGGGGGTTGGTGAGTGAACGGGTAAATGACTCGATCTGATCCGCAAGTGCTTTCAAAGGAGGAGGAGGAAGAGGGAAAAGGACCCCATGGAGGAAAGAGCACAAGGTTCAAATGAGGTTAGAGACAAGGCCCAGCGACATTTAGAATGATTCGGCTTTGTGCTCGCAACTTATGCCGTGATTATTATTCTCGCTCGGTGACGCTGCCACGCCCTGGCGTGCCGTGGCATGTACTAATGCGTCGATCTCTCAAAAGGGTAATTGATGGCAGATGGGTCAACGAGTAACTGGGAAAGAGGTGTCGTTGTATTGTTGTGTGTGAGTTGCCAGGTGTTTGTTTTTAATTTTTAACGAAGTTCTCAGTCACCACCTCAACCGGCTTGTAGATAAGGCCGACGGTCGCAAAATTAGCACAGCGCTCGCTGTCAAATACTTATCCAGCTGGTGGCGGCATCGAAACGTGTAGAAGGCACATCACATTAACTTCCTGACCTGGCCCTGCCGTTCCTTGGCCAGACCTCCCTATCCTGGCAACGAGACCATTTTATAATCTTGGATTAGTCGCTATACGTGCTTGCTGAGGGTTCCATTCTACTTGGCCCTCGCCAACACGTCTTAGAAATCCCCTCCCCCCTTCCGTCCGCTGTAGGCAGATGGCTACAGAGGACTGAAAGGGATCAAGGTAGCTCGACTTACTTGTCTGTTATTAGTCCAACGGATCTGTTTTCAGCGTCCATCATACCATTCAATCGCTCACGCCCCTTCCTTACGGCCCACTGACACATGAAACTTGATTCAAGTTAAAAGGATCGACATGTGATTCATGGATGCTCTGGGATATATATTTGTATTTAGGTACGAGCACAATCAATCTGATGCGCTGCATCGAAATCAGTAGCCCTCATCGTGGAGCTTCTTAGCTACATGCAACTATGAGAGGCTGGTTTTCCTGCACTGCTTACGAAGACTCACCCGCTGCTTTAGCCTTGGCTTGGTCAATTGCGTCAAGACCCTTGGTTTCAACCATACGGGTTATGAACGCCCCAGCGGCAGCCGCCCTAATCCACTCCTTAGTCAGTGCTCTACACTGGTATGTATCAAACGCACAAGAATTCCTTTGCCTTGGCATGACCGACTTCCTCTCCATTTTTCTTCTTGTGATCATTCCATGCCTTCGTGGCCTGGAGGGCAATCAGCCTTGCTTCGTATCAGTCAGATGTAGGTGGCGCACCTCATAGGCGGCTGCGGCAGCGATAACATCATGGGAAATATGGCCCTTGTGGGGTGCGTTGCAGACCTTTGCGGTGAGGCTTATTAACGATCAATATTTGCTACACAGATAGATCTGCTCACTTGATCGTAAGCTTCCTTGGTCATCGTAAAATATGGCGTTGACTGCGAATGCGAGAAAATGTGGAGTGGAGCGGGTGTTGAGATAAAGATCAGATGGGACAAGATGGTGTCTTTTATATCCGGAATAGGTCACTACCGGAGTCGGTGGTGGGTCGTACCGGTTCTCGGCTAGGACCCGTGCAGTTCATCGATAGGCACTGCCCATCGCAAGTCACTACAACATTGCCTGGCGCAGTAGAGCAAGATAGGTGGCTGTGATGACCCAACACATGTTTTTACACCTGGCCTTCTTGCTTGTCTGATGGTTCGGCATGTTCTTGGCTCCGACTTGCGCCAAGGTCATACATTCGAGTCGGACTCAGTCCGACCATTCGTGGGAATCGTGGACTCAGAAGAGTCCACGTCTGCGTAATATTCCTCAGGTTAGCCCACTACAGCTTGGATCCAAGACCTTCTGGGCTGATTTGACAACCTTCACATATATTAGCCTCCCGCAGCAATAGTACCCGTTTCAATTACTGTGACCGGGCGTATCGGATGTTTTTGTGGTCGCCGAGGGCATCAATTTATGTATCAACGGGTATCAGAGTCGAGGACAGCCGCGGGCATGTGTCTATAGATCGGTTGGGATCGGTTTGTGTCCTATTATCCTTCTCTCGTTAGATATTTGTTGATGGGCGCTCATGTTGCATGATGATTCGTATTGGATTTCGCGGTACTCACGAGGACCTTGCTTTAGCCCTGTGAGTCTAACAAATATGAGAGCAATACTATCACAAGTCTGTTAGATTGTGCAACTAAATGTCTAGTACATCATCTACCCTCAGTACTATCAGGTGAACCTCACTATGAACAATTTGATGCAATTTCTGAGCTGAAGATTGATCCTAATGGTCGCAAGGTGCATGAACTCTTCCCCTTGGTAAACCAAGATCAAGCCAAAGAGGTAATAGATCACAGCTTCGATAATGTCCTTGGATATACAATAATCTGTGTCTATGTACTGGGACAATTTCGATGCGCTACATCAAAATCAGTCGTGGTGGTGGTGGTGCCCAAAGTGGTGCTCATGGTGTCCGTGGTGCTCATGATGTCCGTGGTGCTCGTGATGTCCGTGGTGCTCGTGGTCATTCCCGTATTGTTCGTATTGTCCGTACTGTCCGTATGGCCCCGGCGGAGCGTATTGTCCGTATGGCCCTGGCGGGGCGTATTGTCCGTATGGTGCCGGCGGGGCGTACTCCCCATATTGCCCCGGCGGAGCGTACTGTCCATATGGTGCCGGCGGGGCGTACTGCCCATATTGCCCTGGCGGGGCGTACTGTCCGTATTGCCCCGGTTGTGCGTATCGCTCGAAATGCTCCTCAGCTACAGACTACTATCAGGGGCTGGAGTGCCAGTTTTTCCGAGAAACTTGCCTTGTTTCCTAGCCCGGTAGCGGTCAATGGTATCAAGGCCTTTGGTTTCAACGATGCGGTCAATAAAGGCACCCGCGGCAGCCGCCCTGAACAACTCGTTAGTAATCGGGTTCGGGACTAGCTTGCGTGGACGCACATAATCTGCTTCATCATAGCATGGTTGACTGCCTCGCCATTTTTCTCTTTGTGTTCATTCCATACTTTCATGGCCTACCAGGCGGTCAACATGCTTCATGTTAGGCGGCAGTGGATAGCGTACCTCATAACTGGCTGCGGCGGCAATGAGTTCGTGAGAAAGGTGGGCCTTGTGATGCGAATTTATGACCTGTGGAACGAGTGCCGTTAATAACCAACATCTATTAGACACATAGATTTAATGACTTACTTGGTCGTAAGCTTCTCTGGTCATCGTGAAAAAAGTGATTTGTGAAAGGTATGGAAATGGGAGATGAGTTGGGTGTGAGAGAAAGATCAGATGGGATGCGCCGGGCGCCTTTTATATACCGATGCAGACGACCAATGACACGAGGCATTTTCGAATTGGGTGGCACAGGTCTGGACAGCGTTGGGGATTTCAGCTGGGATTCGTCCAAGTGCACTACCAATCCCAGGTAACCAGGCTTCGGCTGCGTGAAATAATTAAGGATTGCGCCACCATCATGTCTGAGATCTGAGGTTCGATCGTCTCTTGTCAATGCATGCATGCATGCGTTCTGTCTATCTTATTGCCTGTTGTTCGTCATTTCGATCGACAATCGCAGTGCCTGTTTGCGCGTGGCAGTGGGGGTTGGGGTGAGTTCCTGCATCGCATGATGAGGCTACCAAGCCTTTGTCTCTTCACACTGTTGTCTGACGTTGGAGGAGATATCATCATCGGTATCGGCCCGTAAACACAGCCCGGGTCAGTGCCGAGACATTCGGTACGATCGTCGCGCCGTTGGGGTTCCTTGGCAGAATCCCCATCATTCCCACGAACGAACGAATGGAACAATGACTGCGTTGTTCTGTGCAGAAGTCATCGGCGACCACGTATGTATGTTCCATGAGTTGCTTGCATCCATTGGAGTCGGTATCGTTTTACTCTCATCTACGTATCTATCATATTTCCGACACAACGAGTTGCTGGTCAAAGTCAGGTCCGGTAAGTCTATTGGACACCGACGACTGGTGGTATTTAATTAGATTGCCTGCTTCTCGTGTGATTGGGCACGAAAGTGAACGCGTAGGCATCCGATTGGCTTAGTTTCGTAGGCTATGTCCTTGCCAGTAGCTCCTAGATGCCGGTCCGCCGCGTGGTGCGCAGTGACTCAGCCGTCTCACGACACAGGCTGCGCGGGGATATTTAGGGACGTCCCCTCCGCAGTCGTCGGGGGCTGCATACTTTGCTGCGAGTGTGCTGCGAGTGGATATGTCGCTCTCGTACGATTCTTTGATATTTCAATGGCGTGTTCTGTGTGGTGCGATTTTCTCTGTTTTTTTTTTTTTCTTTTTTTTTCAATTGTGCCTAGTTTAGTCGGCGAGGCTGTGTTATTTCCCGCCGTACGTTCTGAGCTTGAAAAGCTGTGAAAGTCCATCCTTTATTAAGCCGACCGAGTCAGAGCGACCTGCCATTCCATTTTTGTTTCTTCCCCCCACTTACCGACCCCTTGGGGCATCCAAAGTACCGTCCTCGAGTCACTTGTACTCCTCCCATCCCTATCCGTGAGTGATTCAGTTCGATCTGCATCCGTTTCATTGTGCTCCTACGTGTGCGCTATTTGCTCTGCTACGCTGTGCAATTGCATTGCCGCATCCATTTCTGTTTGTCGACTGGGGCCAGTCATATGATGTCGGCGCCTCTCCACGACGATGTGTTGATTCCAAGGTCGCCCGATTTGTCTCGTTCAGCCCCTCTAGGGTACTCGCGAACAGCATCGGCGCGGCCTTGCAAATCGCCGTCCTCTCTTGCCTCTCAGTGTCGTATTCTCATGTCGCACGCGGATGCACACAATACCCCTTTTGTAGAGGATGAAGAGCTGATGTCATCCCCTCACGGTTCCAGACCCGCCAGGCCCTTCGCATTGTCGCCTGGCCTCAACTCAGTACCAATTACCCCTCTCCACTCCGCAATTTCAGATCAATATCTACCATATACTCCAGATCAAAATGTCCTTCTTCGGGAAATTCTAAGTCGTTGGCCGACCTCACATCAATCCGGTCTATCGCCTATCCACGGTCACCAGGTTTCTTTGCCCTCTGTCCTTGAAAGTTCTCAACTTTCAAGCTCGTCTACTCGCTATGATGCGATAAACAGCCACTCTGCACGTCCATGGACGTCCAATCAGGTCTTCAATAACATCTCGGATCTTGCCGCCCATTATGGGATACCCCAGTATTTGCCTGTCGCACCTCGTACAACACCACATAGATCAACCGACCTCGAAGAAGCGTTCTCTTCACAACAGACTGAATCTCTCCCGTCTTCTCCCGATTTCACAAACCTTTGCTCCAACTATTTAACAATGCTATCTCAAATTCCTGGCGATCAAGGTATGAGTGATGTCCCAGTTGAAGTCACTGCACCAGTAGCGTCCGTTTCAAATATAACGGACGCTGAGGCTATCAGGTCGCTCATGGACGTGCTGAACGGTTTGTTGTTAGCCTCTGTATCCTGTCAACAATGACTCATCTCCGTCCACAGCAACGCCAGAGCTTCAGTCCAATGATCTGAACGAGTTTTTGACCTCACCTCTTATCGATTCGCCTTTCGACGACGAGTTGCTTACTACACCCGCTCTGGAGTCTGATATGCATGCGGATATTATGACAAGCCCCTTTTTGGGAGACTTCGGAAACGATGCATTCGGCGAATTCCCTTCCCTGTTTGGCGGGCTGAACGATCCCGTCTATCAGGAGCCAAAACCGCCACAGAATGGGCATCCTGTTCCTCCGCCCCCTCCGCTCTTTGACAATATGTATAAACTAGACACTCCCCTCACACCACTTATCGACTCCCCCAGCACTTCCCCGCTCGATGGGAATATGAACCCTCTTCCATCGACCAAGCGGAAGTCCGCTGCTACTGGTACTCGCAAGAACATTACGCCCGGGTCGCTCGTTCCAGTGGATGCACCCACTCAATCGCGCCAATATCTTGTTCCCTCCACCACTTCCCGGAAAGAGCTTCCTGCCACCTGGCGTCGTAAACGGCTTCGCACCACAGGCCCAGATGAAGAGGATCAACTGGTGGAGGAGCCTATGACACCTACGTTGTCGGAGCAGGAGCAGATTGAAGTTAAGCGACGTCAAAATACTGTTGCGGCTCGCCGCAGTCGGAAGCGTAAGCTGGAGTATCAGCGGGAGTTGGAGGAGAACTTGGAACGATACAAGCGGGAGAGCGAGGTGTGGAAGCAGCGAACACTAACATGTCAAGCGTTACTTCGCAGTCACCACATCGAGTGCCCGGAGTTCCTTGATTCGTGATTTCTTCTCCTGGAATGTCTTTTTTTACTATACCTTTCGCGTTTTGTCGTGTCCCATGCATTTTCTTTTTGCGATCATATTTTTCCTTTGCAATGATTTCCGCCACCTTAGGCGAGATGGCTGTAACCTTCGGTGCTTCGTGTATACTTAAACGTCATCATCCCCCATTCCAATCATTCACTGGTTAGGAGCATCGTCGTAATCCCCCTCCCCTCCCCAGACTCTTTCTATCCAGTCTAGTGCATACATGTTCCCTAGTTCTCAAATCAATCGTTTGACATGACATCAGAAACGTGTGAGGCAGCAGAAAGTTGGTGTTGGTGGGAATCAACTGAAGCATTGACTTGGAAGAATCCACCCTGACCAACAATATTCCGTCACCAAACCGCTCGGCGTTTTCCACCTCGGTTGACCTCACTCGTGGTCCTCCCAGTTCCACTAGCGACTCGGATACCGTCCTTTTTAACCGTCGTCTGTCCATGCTCTCCAAGTTTACCAGGAGTGGCACCTACGAGCGTCTTGAAGGTGGGATGATGGGTCCTGGTCGACCAGTTAGAAAACTTCCTTGGAAAAAAATTGCGATCGGATGTGGTGTACTCATGGGACTCGTCTGGTTTTTCGGGCCTCGAACGGACTACTCATTCTCAGCTGGTACGCCCTATTGTCGTCAAGTCATACATACAGCTATACTACCCTACAGGTCTTCCAACGCCTGCGTCTGAGGATGAAACTTACCCACCGCAAGGGAAGATACCATCTTATGATATCTCCAGCACCGCACTCGACCCGCCTTCGTCTTCGTCCTTCTCGAGCGTACTTTCTCCTTCAAGCATACCCTCTCCCACGAGCATCCCCAGCACTCATGTTGTTATACCCACCTCACCCGAGACCGACCCAGACTTGCTCAAGACCGTCCACTGCACCGCTCCATATGCACCTCACCTCCCCATTGTACAATACGCGCTCATGATCGACGCTGGCTCGACGGGTTCGCGCATCCACATTTACAAGTTCCACAACTGCGGCCCGTCGCCTGCGTACGAGTACGAGGTGTTCCGGATGGTACAGCCCGGTCTGAGCGGACCCAAGACCGGCGAGCGATGGACGCCAGAGGAGGCAGCAGCAAGTCTAGACGCGCTGCTGGACGAGGCGGTGCGGGTGGTTCCTGTGGCGCTGCATGGGTGTACGCCGCTGGCGGTCAAGGCGACTGCGGGACTGCGTGCGCTCGGGGAGGTGGAGGGGCAGGCGATATTGGATGCTGTGGAGGGCCGGTTGAGGGAGAAGTATCCGTTCGTGTTACCGGAGCGGGACGGGGTGGTCATCATGGACGGGCGGGACGAGGGGATCTATGCCTGGATCACGGTGAATTATTTGATGGGGGCTATCCAGGCAGGGGGCGAAGCCGCGGTTGCGATCGAGGATGATGACGAAGACGAGACCAGAATGGAGGACAAGCCGACGTATGCGGTTCTTGATTTGGGAGGCGGGTCGACGCAGATCGTATTCCAGCCCGAAAAGGGCAAGGGAGGGGCTGCTGGTATCGGGCTCAAGGAGGGAGAGCACAAGTATGAGCTGGTGTTTGGTGGGGAGAAGAGGGTGTTGTATCAGCACTCGTACCTGGGGTATGGGCTAAAGAGCGCGCGCGAGAGCGTGCATAGAGTGGTGGAGTTCATGGACGGATTGAGGAGGACGCGCGTGGACGGGGGGGACGAGCTGCCAAGGATGCCAAAGGTGCCGAATCCCTGTCTTGCGCGGATGATGACGAAAGAGGTGGACGTGCCTCAGGGGGAAGGCAAGGATAAGGTCAGGGTGTTGATGACCGGGGAGGATGTCGGGAGCTTTGAGGCGTGTAACCGAGTTTTGGAGCTGGTCATGGCCAAGGACGCGTGAGTTCTTTCATCCATCTTACCTGGTGTTTGATTGACTGCTTATTTCTCGCGGACCATGCAAAGTGTCTGCGAAGTAAAACCGTGCTCATTTAACGGTGTCTACCAGCCCTCGTTGATGGACGCATTTCCGACCGGCAAAGTCCTCCTCCTATCCTACTTTT
The DNA here is from genome assembly GCA_038090155.1 of Rossbeevera pachydermis. Taxonomy (NCBI): domain Eukaryota; kingdom Fungi; phylum Basidiomycota; class Agaricomycetes; order Boletales; family Boletaceae; genus Leccinum; species Leccinum pachyderme. Next base: position 38,061 of record JBBPME010000168.1, read on the forward strand.
ACGACCGCGCCATGCCTTTGATCCCCGCTCCTCCAGCGGGCACTCAGCCCCAGATCACGGTGTCTACATTCGCGACGCTCGCACAGCGAGTCTGTGCGGGTCCGAGCAGCTGGATGGAACACTGGGGCTCTTACCCGAAGGTGATGGAGGAGCTTGAGGAGCGTCCGGAGTGGTGTCTCGATCTGACGTTTATGCACGCGCTATTGAGGCTCGGGTACGAGTTTGCGGACGTGCGGGACGCTGAGCTGGGGAAACGGATCGAGGGGACGGAGTTGGGTTGGTGTCTCGGTGCGACAATCGCCATGGTTGGAGGTGGGGAGATCAAATGCCGAGATTGAGTGCATGAGTATTGAAAAAATCCATCGTTCGTGAGGAGACGGCGTTGAATGGACAGATCATGATGCTTGCTATTACGCTAGAGGAAATTTATGCATATTATCTATTCTTTTTTGTCATCTGAATTATACTGAGATCGACGAGTTTTTTCAAAGATGTGGTACGCGTGATTGCCGGGAGATACATAAATATGACCCGAGTTCGAAGTTGCTACTGGGTTTATCGGCGGAGCGGACGAGGACGGCGACAGTAGAGCCGGTGGGTCACGTAAGCTCATTCCACGGTCGCTTGATGATCGCCCCGACGGCGTGCCAACCGCCCAGAGTTGAACGCGTTCAGGAGAGGTATAATTCCCCGGGATAGTCCGACACGACAAGAAAGTGGTATTCATCGGAGCCGTAGCTGTATGTCGAAACATACATTCGAGCCTGAAGGTGAAATGAAAGATGAGATCCAGCACACTGAACTTGCGCACGATTAGCCCCACTGCTTCGACCCAATCTTTTGGCAGTATGGAGAAACTGCTAGGTCAAGGCTGGCCACCTCCTTCCAGAAAATTCGACTTTGACTTGGCTGGGTGCGACCCGCAGTTGTCACGGAGTATACAACCCAGCAATCAGATGATTGCCCATCTTATTTAAGGAGGTCACTGGGTGATGCGGATTACTTGGCAGAGTCGGGGGTGGGTGCAGTCACGTTGGAAAAGGACCACCTACCGGGACGACCGAGTTGATTCGGTACGGGACTGGGCCGTCAGTAATTGTCCAAGTCCAGACTGTGTCGATGGGGGTGTCGAGTGAGCTGGTGATGCAGATGGGGCGTCTTCATTTTTGCTCGCGAGCTTTTTCCTTTCGTTTGTCGGGGGAGGATGCCAGTACATTCACCGCAGTCGTTTTCGCATGCGTAAAGAGCCATTCGCGTTCTCGCATACGAAAACGACTCGAGAAGGTAGCGGATTGGTCATGGCGGTGCAGCGGATCTTGGTCACTCTCGGACGGGAGCAAACATGAAGCGGTAATGTGCCTCTCCGCGACAGCCTCCGAGTCGTTTTTGGATGATAGATAGATAGTACCGTGGATTCGGGAAATATGCACTCAAAACCCACCTCAAGTTTCAAGCTGAAAAAATCACACGGCCAGTTTGCTCGGCGTCCTCATGTTTCTCGACAAGTACTGTGAAGATGCTGGAATGCTTAGGATTCCCACTTCAAGCTTCAAGTTATCAATTCTACAAGAACTCTGAAAGAGTGGTCAGGCAATTGTCGAAGCCGCATTTACCGATTCATTTCTAGCGGACTCTGAGGGCATGTATAAGTCATTCAAGTTCTATGATGTAAAGGGGGCAGTACAGGTACAGCAAGTGGCTGCCTGAAGAATTCGTGGACATGCCGGCCGCGAACATGACACTGTGGAGTTTGGCCCATGGCATAGCCGTGGGTCGTCCCACCATCAAAATGGTTACCTGCAATTCAATCAGGACGGTGCGCCTTTTTGTTTGTTTGCCGACGTCATTGACCCGTGTTCTGCCGACGTAGCTCACCCCTTCATCGGCTAAAGAATGACTATCTTCCAACTTAGGATCTGCCGTGCTGCGTTTAGGACACCCGTGGGCTACTAAGTCCAAGTTTGGCAAGTCGGTAATACAACTTTTACCATTCGGGAGTCACATCTCATAGCTTCATGCCATGCATCGGTTGGTGGCCACCTACGTATGACATTGGCGATGCTGTGGCATGGAGTGATGTTCCGACTCGAAAGTCATCTTTATCTTGTCATACACTTGTGTTGCCGATGGTCTGGCTTCCTTCCAGAGTTGTTCCTGGCAACAATGGTGCGTTGAGACCCACGTCTCAGAACGTATGTATATAAAGCACTAAAGTCATGCATTGCGTCCTCACACTCCTCTGTCTATATCCTAAACATGTCTCTACCAGATAGAACCACCGTACTCATCGTAGGTGCTGGCCCAACTGGGCTCGCTACTGCACTTTCACTCCTCCACCACGACTTTCACGATTTCGTCATTGTTGACTCACTGTCCCAAGGGGGAAACCTTTCTCGAGCCATGGTAGTCCATGCTGCTACTCTCGACGTATGTTTCTTGCCTTCATTGTTCGTTTCACCATGTCTAAACTATGAATAGGTACTCGATACCATAGGCTGTGGAGACAACGTCGCATCACAGGGTATCAAAGCTACTGCCTTGGATGTTGAGACTCGTTCTACAAAGCTTTGCAGCATTAATGTCGAAGGTCTTAAATCATATACTCGACATCCATACATTCTGGTCATCACCCAGGACCTTACTGAACATGTACTTGAGGAGAAGTTGGCTGGCTTTGATGTTGTCGTCCAACGGCCTCTCAAAGTTGTTGGCCTGACGCGCAACGCACAGGATCCACAACTCACTGACGCCGCGTTCGAAGATGGCAGGGTAATTACGGCCAAATATGTCATCGGTGCAGATGGTGCACACTCCTCGGTAAGGTTTATTCACTTTCTTTGCAGTCGGATGTTTCCTCATCGTCCATAGATCCGTAATATTGCTGGTATAGGATTCTCCGATCCAACGTTTGTCAAGGGAGAGGAAAACAACAATCTTGCTCAAATGGTCCTCGCCGATGTAATCTTTGACAACGTCACTGATGATATCGTGCCAAAGTCCACATTTTCTCCTTACAGTCTGTTTCTTTTTTTCCCCCTACCGTCTACCTGCAACGAGGCTCGCCAAGTTTCTACTTCGGAGAGAGTATACCGCATCGGGTGTGGTGTGCCCCAGGAGGAAGGTGAAATTCCCCGTTCACCTTCCCAGGAATATATCCAAACTCTTATCGATCGCTTTGGACCGCACCGCCTTTCATCGGACCCCTCTGTGAACCCTAACTCGAAACCAACGCAGATCAAACAAGTCGTCTGGACTTCACGCTTCCGTAACCGTGCATCCGTCGCTGACACCACTTTCCTTCGTCTTGGGGCCGAGGGGTCTGGAGACGGTGGCGTCGTCATTCTCGTCGGTGACGCAGCTCACGTCCATTCTCCTGCTGGCGGGCAAGGAATGAATCTTGGCTTGCGCGACGCCGTATTCCTCGGGGAAGCGCTGGCGAAGCACATCCGTGCTTCCGAGACGAAACCACTCTCCGAAGCCGATATGATCCTGCACGAATATGCTACGATGCGGCATTTACGTGCGATCGAAGTGATCAAGCTCACGAAACGCCTACTGACACTCGAAGGCTTGAGGTATCGAGAGAGGATGTCTTGGTGGCTCCCCATCGACTCTGAAACGTTCCGGAGGTGGGTGTTTTGGACGATAGGATATTTGCCGTTCGTCCAGAGCATGATGGCGTGGGAGCTGAGTGGGTTAGGGAGGATGTAAGGGGGAGGAGGTTGAGAATAATAGTTCACATAGGACGTCGTCTCAAATTTCTTTCTCGATTTTTTCCGCCATCGATTGGTTACAAGCGCCATACTATCTTACAGGCATTCACATATTCTTATCCTGAACGGATACACAGTAGCATATTTTACTTTAACTTACATTAGACACTCATATACAACGATGCTCACGACGATTGGCACGAGCCCGTTTCTACTCTCTGGATCCCATAATTTAGTGATATCTAGGGCCGCCGCATTCCTTTCCCTGACAAAAGTATCGAGGCGGGCCCCGCGGGGCCAACTAGGTTTCACCGACATAGGCACGGCGGTATAAAATTTACTTTCCCTTGGTCTTCGATTATTTCGACGGAAATAGACACCGGGTGAAGAGATAGATAGTCCGAGACGAACATTGAGCCTCAGTCGACGATGGTAGCACATAACGAGCACTGTGTCAGAGGTTTTGGTGCAGTGACGGAGTCGAATGATCAGACTTGACAGTTCAAAAGTGGACATAGAGTAACCCATAAGGGAAAAAAGGACATAAGCATTAGATCACCGAAAGAAGAATAAAAGAAAGTCACGCCGAACAGTCCCTATATCATATTCTGAAAAGTTGCTTACCGATGGGTGACTTGGACACATTCTCCTCCAATCGCGGACGTTGGATTCGAGCAAACAGGCTCTTCTTAGTAAACGTCGTGAGAATAGTGGCCCCAGAAGTCCTTTTTGCAGACAAATGTCTATGATCTGGAGCCTTCCGCCGTCGCTGATGTGACCGCACAATCGCAAATTGGAGCCAGCGATAACTCGGATAACAGTATTTCATGTGCCGTGAACTGTATAATTGCATTGTTCCTACTGGTCGAAACCGGTCATTTTTAGTAGTGATTCGCAGAAGTAAAAAAAAAAAGTAGGTCGAATATCATTGATTTACCATGGATACTGGTATGCCTACAATGAGCGATAGAGATAGGACGAACCGTTCCCGTTTAATGTTCGTGATACGTTGTAGCAATTCTGGGGAAGAAACTTATGTGACTTCAGGCCCCAAGTTTACCCGTTCTACGCGCTGAAAACAACGACTACATACATAACATGATGACTCGGAAGAGCGATCGACTTTCGTAGTACGATGGAGTAGGAAGAGAGGTAAAATTAAATTCTCGACCAACGTTGGACCATGGCTCGGCCTTGACGGCACCAGCTTGCATTTGAATTTTGGGTGCTGCACATCATCATGATACCAAGGGTTAACGCGTCAGCACTGACATCGTGACGTGACTTGAAACTGTTTGCTCATGTTTGCGCCTGGACATTCTCCACAATAATTGAGTCTAGATAAGGCATAAGATCGGGGAAACATCATGACGTGTCACACAACTCCTAAGAAAGAAGACAGAACACTAACGATACAGCATATGGTAATAGAGTTAGAGTACATTTAAGAGCGTCCGATCATGATGCCTAGAGGTCCAAATCGACCATACAGTATCTGGATATAGAGGTATGGAAGCGAACATATCCAGCCGTGTACCGCTTGAATGCTTCGCAACCTTTTGGGTTTCTTTCCAATATCTTCACAATTATTTTGTATAGGCCAATCGTCGTCTCGGTCAGTTCAGCAAACGCTTCCAGCTTCGACTTCTTCATTCGAGCAGCTAGGATGGAGATCTGATTCGTCGTCTCGCCCGCTTTCTCCTCCTTGTAAAAGGATAATACATCGCTAAGAGAGTGTGTCAATAAACTTGACGTATGATCTGAGAAGATATGGCACGTACTTGACATTGTGGATGAATGGGGTCATCTCGGGGATGGCTTGGATGTAGTCATTCAGGGGGACCTCATGCGGGAATACCATGAACGAATAAGCTTCTGCGACACCAGACAGCGTTCTTTGGTAATTGGGATACTGTTGAGCAGCGTCCGAGATCTACTCATTACATGAGTGACATGTCCTCAATATTAATTCCCAGTGGTACGCACCTTCATCGATTTTGTTTCATGCTCGAGCAGATTGGCAGCGACAAAGTTCAAAGTAGACGTCGTGATCAAGTGGGAAGCAACAGGGGGATAAAACTCAGAAGCCCGGCGGATGATATCCGCAAACGCCTCCAGAACGGTGCTGCCTTGTGGTTCCTTGCGAATAAACCGGTCGTTGAAGTGGTATGTGTTCTCCATCTGTGACGGGAAGTGGTCTAATGTTTCATCGACGAAGATAGCAGCCGACGTGTAGAGCGCGATCCATATCTGAGTCGGGCGATGGGGAAGATGCCCACCGGAGGTTGCGGCATAGACGACACCCTCCCGTAAGAAAGTCTGTACAGAGTGGGCTCCTTCTACTGGATAGCCGCGTCGTGTTGCGTCTTCGAGACACTCCTGGTAGAGGGCATCGTCAAATGG